>FIZU01009425.1:0-18312 GCA_900064475.1 Pseudococcus longispinus
GAGAATTTTTTACCTGAAAATCGCATTTTTTCGACCTCCTGGCGAAGGGGGGTGGGGAACAAAAAAATTTTTTCCACGAAAAATGTTTTTTAGGGTCCCCCAACACTATACTAAAATTTTTTCGAAATCTGAGGACAGGGGCATTTTGCCCTCTTAATGGGGGGTACCCTTTTTGGACTGACAAAATTTTTGAGAATTCAAACGACTTTTTGGAATTGGAAAAAAATTAAGTAGTCCAGTAAAATTAGGGGGAAACGGGGGGGGGGAGCAAGTATTGTATGGCATAATTTTCTAGAGAATCGTATGAGTAACAACATTTTAGTAAACGGTTTTATTTTTTTCAAATTGCTGATATTTTTCGAGTTATTTGAGGAAAACTGACGGAATTCGCAACAAATTCGAAAATTTTCACACCTTTGGATTCAGTTTTATAAGAAAATAATGATTGAAATGAAAAAGTTGTAAGAACTTGTATTGTCTAGAATTGAAAAATGAACAACTTTTGTTCAGAACTTTTCTATGAATTATTACATTTTTAGGAGGGGAGGGGGAGGTACCAAAATGAAGTTGTATCGTTTCATGAGAAATCTCACGTGGAATAGTTTTTGTTCTATACTAATTTTACCTATTCGTAAAAATTTTTGAGTTATTTATGAAAAATGACTTTTTTAAAAACTTGTTCTATTTGAGACATCCCCTGGATTTTACGTCATCTCTCAAACGTCTCGCGTAATTTGCCAAAAACGAAACACGGGGAGACGTTCCACCCTCTGGGGGAGTTGCCAAGCTAGCTGTGGGTCGAGGGTTTCGTGTGGTGACTATTGGGACCTCATTCGACACTTTTTTACAAAAAAAATACTTGCTACCTTTTTTTTTTTACATTTTTTCTTCTTAATTGATCTAATTTTAATGGACTAAATCCGACTTTTACACAATTTGTCAGACATAAGCATTAGGTATACTTTTACCTGACTTTTTAATTTAGAGAAAAACGTAAACCATTTGAGTTATGAGTTATGACATTTTAATTTAGGGAATTCTGTTTCCTTTCCAAACATTTCAACCTGATTTGGATTTTTGGATCTTCCGAATCCACTAGTGGGGTTATTCGTTATTATGGCCCTAAATATACAAAAAGATGACCCATTGGGTTAGTGAAGAATACAAAATTCAAAATTCTTCAACTCTACGAGCGAGGCATCAAAATGTAGCCTATTTTTTTGACCTCTAAAGGGGTTGAACTTTACTCAACATTTTAGAAAATTTACAATTGGTTATCATTCTTATCACAGTGCATGTTTTTCAATCTCCTGGAATCCATCTCTTGGGTGATTCTGATTGTTATTATGAATTGAGTCCCGCCCTTTCATCCCCTTTTATTTTATTTCTATTCAATGACCTCAAAAAATTTCTCGCTCAATTATGTCAAAAAATTGTAATTTTTGATCCTTCAACCTCTCGTTTTGCCAGAAGCCGAAACATCCCTGGTGTTTTGGCCTGAAAATAATGATTCCAGAGGTAAACAACATACGTTTTGATATCCAGTTTAAAATTTTGCTGAATTTTGAGTCAGGCACTCCACTTAGGGTTCTCTTTTGGTTCTTTCGGTTTAATGACTTTAAAAATGAACTCAGGAGATCAAATTTCGGTCAAAAACGTCGAAAAATCGTGAAATTTGCTCTTACCCCCTCCCCCTCCCACGTTCACATTTTGATTTAGGTGTTGGCGTTCAAGCAATCAAGCATTGAAAGTAAATTTTTTATTTTTTTGCAATTAATTTTTTTGTGAGGTATGACTTTTCACATTCTCAAACATTTTTACATCTCCCGATCCCGATTTTGAGTTTAAACATTAGCTTTTTTCTTGGGGAAAAGTTGAAATTTCAAGAAAAAATATCATCGTATGGGGATGAATTGGGGAAAGTAGCCGCCAAAAATCTCCAAAAAAACATTTTTGAAGTATGAAGTTAATTACTTCTTGATGTGTCATTCGTCCTTTTGGAAGACTCTGAAAAATTCAAAAAACAAATTTTTTCACGAGTTTCCTCCCTGAAAATGATAATTTTTGTTCGAAAATTTCAACCATACCATTTTAGTTAATTTTTCGTCATTCGAAATCGTCTAAAAATTTCATAATTCCACCCGACCCACAACCGTATGTGCTAAATTTTCGACTTTTTCCCGCAGAGCTGGAGAGTGGCGTACTACATTAGCGGAGCATTCGGTTTAATAATCGCATTCCTAAGCGCTCTAACTGTGCCAGAACCATCCCGAAAGACAATCGGCGAAGAACGAGAAGAAAATAACGAAAATTCGCTATCCAACAGAACAGTGATGGATACGAAACTGGAACCGGAAGAGAAAAAAGAAGACGTGGACGCTTGGAAGGTTTTGTTACAACCTCGTGTCATTATGTTATGCATAGCAGCTTCCATAAGACACACAGGTTAGCACGAAACCGAAAGCTTGTTTTTATTATGAAAAATGCAACGATAAAAGGGTAGACAAACGAAAAATGAATTAATATTTTTTATCTTGTTTTTTGTTTCGGTATTCCGCAGGCGGTATATGTTTCGCGTACAACGCTGATCTCTTCTACAGGGATATTTTCCCAAATTACGATCTCGGCTGGTGGTTGTTCTTCGTGACATTTTTCGTCGGTAGCACCGGTGTGATTGCTGGCGGAATTTTATCCGATAAGGTGGCCGCTAAAATGGGTATTAGATCGAGAGTGGCTGTGTTGGCCATTAGTCAAGTAAGAATTTTCTCATTTCTTTCACTGAAATTATAACCCAATCCCATAAGACGCGTTGAAATTAATGATCAGAAAAATATTTACCTTTTGCCAGCGTGTACTATGTGTACTTCTACTACGTATACAGTACGTGAGCAAAATTAATGATTTTTATTATTATTTTTCGTTAACACCTTTCTGCTCGTGTTTTGATTCGTAGCAGTCGATTTGAGAAATATGATGGGCGAAGGGGGTGTTTTGGTTTTTTCGAACGTACGATCTTATTTCATAATTATCTGGAAATTGACTGGTGAAAATATTTTCCACGTGTTGACTTAGATTTAGGATGTTTTGAGGAAAGCTTTTTCTCGTGTACAGGAAAAATATTCCAATTAATAATTTTTTTTTACAGTTGATTGCAACTCCTTTTGCTTTCGGAAGTATATACTTACAACCTGTCGGTGCCATGGTTACTTTAGCTATTTCTTACGTATTCGGTAAGTGTGTTGATTATTTTTACCTTATGATTCGATATCTATATCTATGCTAAAAATCTTCTTTGTATCTCGAATTTTATCAAAAATGAATACGAAAAATTCATTTTCCAACCCGACTCCGTGATATGTTTAATATTTAGCAGGTCGAGCAAAGGGAAAAAGTCGATTTGAAACGAATTTTCGCCATCTATTCGCATTCGGTGTAAAATTAATTTCGAAATAGTTCGATCGAGCGATAACAAATTATCAACTGTCGATTTAATTACAAGATGGTTGGTTTGTTTGGTTGGAAATTCGTCGCAAAGAATCCGAATGACATGACATATACAGATATGTAATAAAACGTGCGAGTTTGGAAGTTCGATTTTCGTGGCTTTTAGTGGACGTGTTTTGGGTAATAATGTAAGACAGCATTCGGTATATTTGAAATTTATACGAATGTCTTTATCGAAATATAAAAGTCCAGGAAATTTTTGTCGCCGTTTCGCGCTCTGCCGCAGTTCGGAAACATAAGCGAGCTGTATATATTTGAATTTTTTATGGCGAGCGAAAATTTATGAAAATTGTGAACGCGAAACGAAACGGTGCCTTGTTTTTTACGAATATATGCGCATAATTTTCCAAAGTGTTGGCGAATAAAATTAGAATAAAAGAGTAGACATTTTCTTCTCGAGAGTTCTTATTAATTTTGTAAAAGATCAAGGCGAACGCGGAACGCCATATTGCCCGAATTAAGTTATTGTTTTGTCTTTTTCGAGTGCGTATGGCGTGATGATGGTTTCACACGCGGTTACTGTATCTGCGACTGCGAGTATCCGGCGAAATTTAGCGTTGGCTGAGTCGAGTTTAATAGGAAGAGGTAAGCTTGGAATGGCCCAAAGTTGGTGGAAAATTTTCTTCGAATTTTTCTTGCTCTTGTTCTCTTCCCGCTGCAGATTTGTTTGGTTTTGTGGAAAAATAATTCCCATCAAGTTTAGGCTCATAAGAGTGAAGATGTCTAATTTCAAAAATAGATATTAATACATCGTTGAAATTGAAAAATTTTCAATTCCAATCATTCAATATAGTCTCTCCCTCAACAAGAATAATATTGGAAAAATGTTGGTTTTCTCAAATAAAAGAACGGGGTTCAAGTTGGCTCAATTTTTTAACATGTTGGACAAATCGTTGAGCATTGAAATTTTTATAAACTCTGAAAAATTTCTCAAACAAAAATGTACGATATGGATCAAAAATTTTTTATTTCAATTTTAAAAATATTCGATTCTTAATTAGTTTTTAAAAGTTTTTTGAAATTTATTCAAGCCAACGTAAACTTCTTACTTCTCAACTGGAGAAACTAACATATTTTCAAAATTTCTTTATTCTGGGTATTTGGCGGTGAATGGATTTCAATCCTCGAGTTTTGGATTCAATCAAGTAGGCACCATTTTTGAAAATCGTTAGATGAATAATTGAACATGTTATTAGTATTCAAAATTGAAGAGGCTAATGCCTTTTCAGAAAAATCCAGATAAAAACACATTTTTAATCATGTTAGGAATCTTCGTGTAGCATATGTAGCAAATAGGCTACGCTCCCAAAAAAGCTGGTTACACCTCGAAACCAGCTGGCTATACACCCTGAAAAAAGGCGCCTACATCTCGAAGAATTTCCCAAAAATTCATTTTTATAAATGGGCTTCACACAGTTAGTCTGGAAGAGATATGTTTTTTATTCGGTCTAATTCCTACAGAAGGGTTTTTTGCGGGATTCGATAGTGAAAGAGGTCCTTATCAACATACTAAAAGTCTCCCTCCATACCTCGCTTGCGTCGCGTGCTATGGCGTAAAATCTGTCCCGCCGCGGCGTTTTTTGCAATTATTTCGCGAAATATTGTATTTTTTGGAAAAATAGTTATTATAAAAAATATTTCTCATAAAATTTCCTATCGAAATGGTTATTATAATTTTTTTCAAAAAACTTGTTTTAACCCTATAAAATTATGATTTTTATAATATAATACTAGTTGAGTATTTAGGGTGATGTGAAAAAAAATATACTTCGGATTTTGACCAAATTCAAAGGGGATGATTCATTTTGGGTCCGAGATGAATCATAAAATTTTTTAGACCCCTAGCTCGAAAGGGGAGGGAGCTGAGGGTGCTCAAAGTGGGGTCACTTTTGAAAAAAATGCGGTTTTTGACTTTTTTTGGGTAATGCCACCCGTCTGGTACCTCGGTCACTCCGCTGAAAAACTGCAATTTGAGTTTCTACACCTCCCTCGGCCATTGACCCCCAAAATGGGTATCACTTATTGCCCTCTACCAGCGGGTTGAAAAGTTGCAGATCGCTGAAAAATCGAAATTTTTGAGTTATACAGAAATAACTTCTGATTGGTACCAAAACTGGACATAAAGGGCTCCTATTGATGCAGAAAAATCATTTCGGTAAAAAAATTGAAAATTTTTCATTGCAGTCTTGTCAACTTTCAATTTTTGCAAAAATATATTTTAATCATGAAAAAATGGGAAAAATTTGATTTATTATAAGAATCGGAAGTTGGCAATAAGGTCACTCTCAGAAAACAAGCGAAACTCAAATTAAAGAAATTCGTTCTATAAAAACCTTCTAGTTTTGAAGTGAAGGGTATAAAAAAAGTCTGAACCCCCTTAACGACTGAAATGTTGCAAAAAATGAGAAAATTTAAATTTTTGAATGCCTTTTTTCTGCAGAAATTTTAAATATGTTTCTGTATTTTGATTTTGACAAAATAATGAGGTTGAAGTTGTTTTTAATTTTTCAGTAAGTTACATTTTTTGTCGCTACCTCCTCCCCCAGATTGACTATCTAGATGTGGCATTCCATATGAAAAGGGTTCACTTTGTCACTAAGTACTTTTCTAGAAAAATTCAAAAAGTCAATTTTTGGTTTTTGACGTTTTTGCATACTATGATACTTCTACTTTCGTGTGAAAATGTTTGGATTCCCTGAAAACAGTTTCTGACCTGATCAACAGGATGACTCATTTTTAAAGTCAATTGAAAATGAAAAATAAAGAAAATTTAAACTGCAAATATCTCGAAAACTAAGCTCCCTAGAAAAAAAACTAGTAGCTCATAGAAGAAATAAAATTTTAAGTTCTACAATTTTTATGCCTTGTATTTTTTTCGTAGCACCCTTAGTTTAGCCAGAAAATCCATATTTATGAGAAATTTACAAAATCGATGGTTTTGAAAATGAAAAAAAATTTACGCTTTGTACAATTCCCATAAACATGGAGTTTCCGGCCAAAATAAGGGTGCTACGAAAAAAATACAACCGATAAAATTTGTAGAGCTTGAAATTCTCTTTCTCCTTAAAGCTAATAATTTTTTCACTAGAGGGCTTTGTTTTTGAGATTTTTGCAGTCAACGTGTTTTTTCTTTTCATTTTTAAAATTATCGACCTTATAAATGAGTCACCCTTTTTTGGCCAAACCAAGGGTCCTACGAAAAAAATACCAAGAATCTAAATTGTAGGGCTAGAAATGTTCTTTCTCCAGCAAGCGATTATTTTTTTCTAGGAGACTTCATTTTCAAAATTTTTGCAACCAAATTTTTTTTGGCAACAATTTAAACACTTTTTTTGTTTAAATTTTGGTTTTTGAACAAATCGCCTTCAAAATGACTACTATTCCGTTAATTTTGAAGATGAAAAGCTCCGAGGTCTTATTTTGAATGAAATTTATAAAAATGTAGGCAAATATTTTCCACTTCCTTAAATCTTGATGTTAGACAAAAAATCATAGTGACAATTTTTTTTTAGTTTTCAAGGTACTATTTACTTTCGCGATCAAGTTTTCTTTTAGAGCTTTTCTTTGTGTTAACATACTTTAGTAGCCCTTTCAATTTTCATGCTTGACAAAAAATCATCTAATGAAATTTTTATTTTTTCACTAACCCATTCCCATGATTAGAAATGTGCCCCGTTTAAAACTTTTTTTTTGGAAATAACAGATGCCCTTTCAATTTTAAAGTTTAACAACATGCTCGATCTTCTATTATTGTTTCTGTTAATCCAAATTTCGCAGGTTGTAATTACAAACCAGACAGAAAAAATCTAGAAACTTTTTCTATTTTCAACGATTTTTTTTTCATTCTCTTACGATTTGAGATGTTTAGACATGATTACCTAATGCTTAGATTAGGAGAACAAAAAAATGGCAATTTCTTCTCATATAAGTACGTAGCTAGCTTGTAGTTACGTACCTACTTCAACGAACAGCTTTAATTGAGTGGTACAGCAACTTCTCAGTTGAACGAGCAAATAGATCAAGAGCATGAGATAAAAATTCTAATCAGATTTTAGATAGGTAGTAGGTACCTATGACAATACCTTTTTGTGCACTTTTATTCGTTATTATAAAATGTGCTGACCAAATGTACGAGTTTTGAAATTTTAGAATGTCGAATGCAGGTAAAAAATTAAACTAAAAGCTTTTAATTTTATTAAATATTAGTAGGTATAATCTGTACCATACCGTTAAGTAGGTACTTGGTTTGAAAATTGTATTTTTCATTATTTCCTAAAAGCTTTTTCTATTTTATCAAATCCAAACTGTAATAATTTCTGTTTAAAATTCCTTTTTGAATAATATCACGTTAAACTTAATCTCTCATAAATTACGAATTCGAATTCAGTTTTGAAAGTATAGTCTTTCAATGCAAATTTATAATGTCAAAATCTTAATTAAAACTTACTCGTGTAACTCGAGCAGATTGAATGATTCAATTTCCTTGTCGTTTTTAATGAATCATTGAAGTTTTCAGATTATTTTTATTAACAGTACCGTGTACGACTATTCGTATGTTAAGTGTGATACCTACCTACGAATTAAAATTTATATTGTACCTACTTGTATGAGCATTGAGCACACTGCCATTGCCAGTTTGTCAAAGAATTAAGAAAGGGTGATCGTTGAATTTTCCCAAAGTATTTTCAAATTTCGTTCATAGTGTCGCTTCATAGCTTTAAAAGTTGTATTACTAGTTTATCGAGCTTTTGCTAGATGGCAGTGAAGTCTGTTGTTTGGGAAATGTTTTCCTTTATAGTTCGTATTTTTGTCGATGGATGGCTTTCTGTGTACATTTTCAGCAAATGTTTCATACCTTTCGAATAGGTCTAAACTTGTATTTATTTGCACTTGCATTGACTCAGTTGCAATAGTTCTAATAATACATTAATTAAAACTTGAAAGGTTATGTTGATTTCGGTGGATCGAAAAAAAACATAACTCAGATTTTGACCAAATTCAAAGGGATGGTTCATTTTAAATTAGAGATCGAACATAAAAAATTTTAAACCCCTAGCTCTAAGGATGACCAAGCTGGAAGTGCTTAAAATGAGGTCATGTTGAAAAATACGTGGTTTTTTGCTACTTTTGAGTAGTGACACCTTTCGTCAGCCCTCTCAAAAAGCGCAATTTGAGTTTCCACACCTTCCTAGACCACTGCTCTGAAAACTGAATACCACAAATTACCCTCTATCAGGGTGTTAAAAACTTACAGATCGTTGAAAAATTGAAATTTTTGAGTTACAAAAAAATGAAATACCATTTGCTTCAAAACTGGACCTAAAGAGGCCCTTATTGATGCTAAGCAATTATATCGATTTGAAAAAATTGAAAATTTTTCATTGCAGTGTCGATTTTTCTAAAAAAATTGATTTTTATCATGAAAAATTGAAAAATTTTCAATTTTTTTTTTTACAAAAATCGAGAGTTGGCAATATTGCTGAATGGTAAATATTTAAGTAGTTTAAAAGTATCGAGACGATCTAAACAAAATTTCGGGGGAGATTTTAGAATTCGAACTATGAAACCATCTCCCACTAATTAGTTTCAAAATTTTCGTTGAGGAGCAAATCACCCCTACTTACCTATTTATTTTCATGGGTTTATTCAGTCTGAAAAAATATTCAATAATTATACAAAGTCTATTTAAAATTCCAGCAATTTTCCAACACCTTGTCAGATTTTATAAAACGTAAAAATTCAGTTCTGACAATTCTCTTTTGAAAATGACATAGTAAAATATTGTTCAAAGTGACTTCGTATAAATTGATGATATTTTGTTAGATTGTCAGACACCAGAAAATGAAAAAAAAAAGTAATTTATATACAGGGTGTCCCAGTTAAGAATGACTGCCTTCCAACTGATAAGTAGGCAACTCATTCTGCGCCTACGTAGGTATGTTTGCCTATCCTTGAAATCGCAGGAGCAAAGTTATGCTCGTTCGAAATTTTTTTTTTGAAATCTTGTTCATTATTTTTGATTAGTTATAAAAATTTTGTTATGGTGGGTAGAGGGTTGCGGTTTGCGACATTGGAAGGAGCATTTATTCTAGTTTTTTTTCATGCATAAGTTTTTTGGTTTAGTTGATCAGGAAATCCCATCGCTAATAAAATATTTAAAAAAACAAAAAAATTTCAATTTTTTGGAATTTGTTTTGAAATTTAAAAAAATAATTACATTGATCTACCATCATTATGAACTTATGTAGTTCGTGTAAAAAAACATGCTATTTCCAACAGCGTAAATCCCAGCTTTCTATCTTGCTTGAATCAAAAGTTATACGTAATTAATTTCTAGAAAAGCACATAAAAAAATGACTTTTCCCCTCAAATTTTTAAATTTTTTCAAAAATATGATTTTTTCATGTATTTTCTTCAAAATTATTCACGTATAACTTTTGATTCGAACAAGATAGAAAGTTGTTTTTTTACACCAATTACGTTCATAATAATGGTAGGTTAACATGAGAACATTTTTTAAATTTTGGTGAAATTGAAAAAAATTGAAATTTTTTAAATTTTGGTGAAATTAAAAAAAATTAAAATTTTTAAAATTTTGGTAAAATTGAAAAAAATTAAAATTTTTATGCATTTTTTTCAATATTTTATTAGCGATTGAAATTTCCTAATCAACAACCCCAAAAAACTTCTACATGAAAAAAGTAGAATAAATGCTCCTTCAAATGGCGCAAACCGCAACCCTCTACTTGTTGTAGAAAAACTTTTTAGACAAAATTAAGAATAATGAACAAGATTTTTTTTTTTTAAATTTCGAATGAGAATAACTTTGCCCCCTCAATTCCAAGAGTATGCAAACGTATCTAGTTGAGCTCAGGATGAGTTGCCTACTTACCAGTTGAAAGGCGGTAATTTTTATTTGAAACACCCTGTATACTTAGTTATATCTATAATTTAAGTCATAATTTTTTTATTGAATCCCTAAAACATGATATCTATCCGTGATTAAATAATTTCTCTTCAAAAAGGGAAAACTTGTCTAATTTCTGTATCTAAACTTTTTCACCTACTAACTTTTACTTTTACTTTTTTTCAGCTGAAATGTGGTTCGGAATTCTGTTCGCTATTTTGGTCGAAATAGTCCCATTATCAGTACGTTCGACTGCTGTTGGAGTATTTTTATTTGTGATGAATAACATTGGAGGAAATTTACCAATTCTTGTCGAACCAGTACGAAAAGCAAGCTCATTCCGTCACTCACTAGCCATATTCTACGCTGGTTTCTATTTAGTCAGTAAGTATCTTCTTTCAATCCTTTAAATCCAATTTCGAATGAAAAGCACACAAATCTGGGATTATCACGCTTCCAAAGTTGCAGCTATCACCTTGATACATGTTTTTTTTCGAAAGATTAGAACATTTTTCTCTGTTTTTCGATAAGATATGTGTTTTTGAGACGCTCGTAGTTTATTCGTATTTATCTTATATCGAGTTGGGAAATATTTGTTATGAAAAATTGTACCTCAGTTACATATTTTCGCAACGTAGTAGGTCTAGATACCTTAGAGTAGTCAATGTTTATACAGTTAAATCCAGGGAAACATTCTTCAACGTTGGTATTATACGTACTACGAAAAGGATTTTTTTGGAGTAAAAAAAATTACAAAGTTTTTTTACTCGTAAGGGTTCTCATATTTGCCTATTCATTGTTGTTGACCTGAATAATTTTTTTTTCGCTTCGAGTATTGTTTTGATATTTTGTCTGACGATGACGTCGCGCGTCGCGAGCTTATTTCGGCGTCCTCGACGCTCGCATGGGCATGTATTATTTTCCCGGAAAACGCCAAGTTTTTTTTTCGGTGTTTGAACTCGGTTTTGGTAAAAAGTAAAAGCTTTAGGTTCCCTCTGAAATGTCATATAAGTATATATTTCGTACGAGTGAAAAAAAACCTACGGTTTTAATCGTCGGGACGCGTTGCAGACAAATAAATTACAAATTATGCGGTTGAAATTTTAGCGTTTGTAATTATGTTGCTAGAGAATATCGTTCGGTTTCATAATACGTAGCTCTCAAGCATGCCAGTAATGCACAGTACGAAGATTTATTCGACTGAGCGATTCTCGAATGGTAATGAATCTCAGATGTATCGTGTAAGATTGCAAACGAGCCGTTTGCATTTGCCAATGTTTGTAATTTTCGACGATAATTTTTGTACCAATGTTTTTACTCGCGTTTCTGGTATCGAATAAGTTTTCGCTGGGGAAAGGTCGTTAAAAATTAGTACACCTTGTTTACCTAAGTCGTGATACCTATTTACAGTACGATTTCATGTTGCAGGTTCGGTATTGTTCGCAATTACCACTTTAATGATGGGTAAAACACCAGAAAAAGAGAATAAAAAATCATCCGCACACGCTCACGGCATGGCTGGCGTTGAAAATGGCGGTTTTGTCATAGACAGGATACCAGGACATGATTTCAATGCAGGCATTTACGAAAGTCATCATTTATAGTTTAATTTTGTTTTTGTTTTTTTTTTCGTAGAGTAAATTTTAAACAGAGAACGAGATGTAATTAAAGTAATTTTTTAAAGAGTTTTTTTTTCTAAGTATTTTTGTATCAAATCTGTGTGCATAATGTTGAGAATTTTTTTTTTTATAGCATAAGCATTTTTTTTTCCTAAATTATTTATCATTTGTACATGTTCCTGAAGTGATTGCATTGTATATTTTTGTAAGGATTGGCTTTAAAGATGAAATTTGCATCATTATGAATTAATCGCGTAGATTAGTTATGCTAGTGTAAAATTATATCGTACTTTGTCGATAAGAGTGTACTTATGTTATAATTTCACTTTTGTGATTTTTGAATTAGTCGTGTTTATTTCTTATTTAGTAGTGTTTTTCTTCTTTTTGCGCTTTTCTTTTTTGATAACTATGACGAATTTTTGTTTTGTTTTAATTTTTTTTTATCTTATTGTTTGAACGTGTCTAGTTCGCTTAGTTTTGAAACCAAGTAAAATAACTTATTTTGTGATTTTTAGTACCTAAATTGTGTGATTATTTTCGTGTATTATATTTTTAAAAATAAACTACATACGTTACATCGATATTAGTGTAGATATTTTTTAGCCTATATCTTGTGTGCAGTCGTCTTCATATTTGTAATTTTTTTTGGCCCTTTTTTGCTTAGAAAATTTGGTAAGATAAGCTGGGGTAAGTGGGCCACGGGGTATCTGGGTCATGCCTTCCTCAAACCCTATCAAAACCACATTGGAAAAATTTGATGGTTGCATGATGACATTTACATCGTAAACCTACCATAATAACTGTCAAATGGTTCCAAACTCACCCTGAGGAGGCATCAGACCTCTTTTATTTTTTTATTCAAAACTGCCATTTACAGCATAAGTTAATAGGGTGTCTGTTATTTTTAAAAAATTTAAACTTGGGGAGTGAACTCCCTACATCTCTTCTCTATCATCTAAAACTAGTCTCAGAATTTTTTCAAATTTTTTTGAACAAAATTAAACCGGCGCGGCGCCCACGAGTCTCAAAGTTTAACATGGGATTTACAAAAGGATTTTACGTTGAACACTTTATTTTTGAAAAACACCATTTTAAAATGAACTCTCAGTATCGCAGTTGAATATATTAAAAGTAGATGAAACATTTTTGGGCAAAATTTTTTTTCCAAGTTGAAAATTGAATTTTTGGCAGAGGTTCGAAAAATATGGAATTTTTAAAATGATATGATTTATTTTTTTTATAAAGGTGGAATGTTCTTTTTTTCAACATTTTTCATTATTTTCTTCACTTTTTTCATCCAAAGTTCAGAATTGAATTTTTGACAGGGGTCTGAAAAATGTGGGATTTTCTAAAATTTGTTGACATTAATTTTTTTAATCTATTTTTTCAAACTTTTTTGTTAAAAAAAATTCAAATCGTAATTTTTTTTTAGTAAGGGTTCAAAAAATGTGGTATTTTTTAAAACAAAGCATTTTCCAAGATTTGCCAACATTAATTTTTTTAATCCTTTTTTTCACCTTTTCTTGTTAAAAAAATTCAAATTGATAATTGATTTTAGCAGGGGTGCGAAAAATACGGAATTTTCCAAGTTGATTTTGTTCTTCACTGTTCGCAAGAACATTGAAAAATTATTTGCCCCGATTGCTCAAAAAAAGTGTGTTAAATTTTGAATTATTGTTTAGAAGAAATATTAAAAAATTAACTATCGACAAATTTTTAAAAAATCAACTTGAAAAATCCCGTATTTTTCGCACCCCTGCCAAATTCAATTTTTAATTTGAATTTTTTTAAACACGAAAGTGTGAAAAAAAAGATTAAAAAAATTAATGTCAACCAATTTTGGAAAATGTATTAGGTACTTCAGCAAATCTCACATTTTTCGAACCCCTGCCAAAAATTCAATTTTGAAGTTTGGATAAAAAAATGAAGAAAACAATGAAAAATGTTGAAAAAAAGAACATTCCATTTTTAGAAAAAATAAATCATATCTATCATTTTAAAAGTTCCATATTTTTCGAATCCTTGCTAAAAATTTAATTTTCAACTTGGGAAATTTTTTTGCGCGAAAATGTTTGGAATTTTGTCTACTTTTAAGGGTATCCTTTACCCAACACAAATATTTGAAAACAAATATGTAAAGATAGATATGTGGTTGAGAAGTTCAGTTAAATTTGCGACCTTCCATTTTCAATCGTAAGTTTGAATTCTGGGGCAACTGGGCCGGCCGTGGTGATTGGGGAACTGGGCCACTATAAAAATTACAAATATTCAAATTTTTTATGTCGTTTTCGACTAATTTGAGGTCGCTGAACGCGAATTTGACATTCATGTTGAACCAGCTAACGTTGTTTTGCCAAAAACAGCATCGAAATTAGCCTTTAATTTAATCGTAGAAAAAGTTCCAGGCAATGAAAATATTGTACAAAGTGCGAGAAAGAGGCCTAGATACCTCACACGTATCGTCAACTTCACCCTGATGAAAAGGGTTGGTGGTCCAGTTACTGGGCTTCATCAGGGAACTGGGCCACAAATTTCTCCAAAAGTTTGGCCTTTCTCACGTCAGGAATGTGTTTCACTCTGAAAAATTAACGGTAAAGGGGTATTCCTATGACACACCCCTCTACATCCCCCCCCCCCGACTCGAAGATCTGAGGTTATTCCTCATTAGAATCCCTTAGTAAAGCATTTTAATTGAACATTTTTCAAGAGTTATAAAAACAGTGCCCCAGTTACCCCAACTTACCTTACCTATGTACATTATGTAACGTCTTATTTTTCCTAAATCAGGTTACTCGTAACTTAAATTTCACGGGGCAGGTGCTTTTTTAAAAAAATAGATTGAAATTAATTTTCAATCATGGGAATGAGTAGTAAATCAAAAACTGAACAGATTCCTATTAAAAAGGCGAGTTGAAACAATTGAAAAGTTTTTTTTGTTTTGAAATTTTCACGAGTTAAAATTTAACGATTTGTTGAAACAGTTTTACCAATTTGTTATGCGCAGGTGTGATGTTCAGTTGATAGTGAAAATCAGTTTTTCTGACGCAGTTGCTGCGTTAATTTTTATTTTAGATTTATGGAAACAACATCACGCAACATCGTGATCCAAGTTTTGAAAAAATAAAAGAACAAACCAACGCATAAATAAAATCTAAATGGATCGTGTATTTACACAATACATGAGTATTTGGCGATTAATCGCGTAACGACCAGGTGCAATAAGCACCTATGTCTCTTTAATTTACCTACGATTATTCATTTGTGTAATCATATTGAAGATACATAAATAGAGGTGTTTTTGATAGTTTTCAATGTAGTATTGTAAATTGTAATTTTACGAGTGCAGTCTCTCTCGAATTGTCATCATGTTCACCAAATTCATTGTTTTATTATTCAAGTTGATGCTGCTTTTTATTATGATTACATTTAATATCGATGGTGCAACTGGACAGCAGGTAAATACCTTAAAGCAACTATGATTCAATTGCCGAGTACGTCCCCCTTCAGTCTACAGTTCAAGTGGGAAAAAGCATTCATTGGGTTGATCTTTTTTGCGTCCCAAAAAAATCAGTTGGCTTTTTGTAGGTATGGATCCAACATTACAGAAAATACGTATTTCGGATTTTCGCAGTGGCACAATGGGGTACTTGTGCTTAAAATCCCAAAATTTTCAAAACGGCTAGGTCCCCAAAAAAAATGTTTACTTATAGTTTGGTAGCGGACACTTCCCTCACTCCGAATATTTTTTTTTTTTTAGAGATTCTGTGTATGTCTTCTGGCTGAGGGTTATTTTGAAAACTAGACGTCACAGAATTTCGTTAAAAAAATCAGTCACAAATTTGGGTAGTATTTCGATAAGATGATATCCAAAAATTTCCCATTTTAGGGCTCCAAATTTTTAAAAAATGCTTTAAAAAAATTTTGATCCTGATTTTAGAATTTTTGGCGAAATTTCAACCCATTTTAATAAGTCACATGGTGATTTTACAATAACATTCAAAAAATTGACTCAATTTAGAGCCACAAATTTTCAAAATATGTTCAAAAAAAAATTTGGCTGTAATTTTTGAATTTTTGGCGAAATTTTGACCCATTTTGATAGGTTGCCTCATTCTGCCACTGATGACATGAAGTAAACATATATTCGGAGTGAGGGAAGTGTCTGCTAGCAAGCTGTAAAAATTTTTTTGGGGCCAGAGCTATTTTGGAAATTGGAGGTTTTTAGACTCCAGCCCCCACCCCCCTTGTGCCGCAGCGAAAATCCGAAATACTTTTTTTTTTGCAATATTGGATTCATGCTAACTAAAACCCAACTGATTTTTTTGGGCCGCAGAAAAGTCAGCCGAAATTAATTTCTACAGCACTTTTATCCAGTTGGACTGCAGACTAAATAGGGAGCACTTGGAGAAATTTTGAAAATTTGAAAAAAACATACAATGTTGAAAAATTTAGAATGGAACATTTTCTAATTACGTATGTACTCATTTATACTGGATTTCATTACAGTCTTCATACATAACTGTTGCGTTTGTGCCTGTGGATCCAAACTCGGCGGGATTTATCAAAAATGAGATCGCTCCAGCATTCGGAGATTTATCGAACTGTGTAGATTGGGATTTTCATCCGCTCAATGTGCAGGTAAATAATTGATTTTTTTTATTAATATTTTTTGCCACAAAAAAATTATATTTTTTACTATATTGCATCTAAAATTAACCACGTTTGGTACCTACCTACGATTTTTATGAATAGAACCACCCAACAGCTGTCGACGACCTTTATTTTTGCGCATATTCCCAAAATAAACAGTACGGACACAAACTGGCCCTGTTTTACCTTTGCATGTTGACTGGCGATGAACAAACGACTGATGGGGAATTCGTATGTGTGATAAAGTTACTTTATTCAGCGATATGTTTTACACTTGTTTATACACTTATACAGGTATTAAAGATGATACTTTCCATTTTCTAGTGCGCCTCTGAAGCGGGCTTTCTTTGGGAAACATTGAAGGCTTGCCATAAATCCGACCTTCATCTTGTTCCTGATCCTATCCATCAACTGCAAGTGCGATTGAACGGAGTAAGATTTTTTTATTGGTACCATACCTACATATGAAGTTGGTTTGGATTTTGAAACAAAATATTAATGCAAAGGTGAATGAAATTTTGTTTTAGGTGCCCATAAATGCACACAAGTTCAAAGATGAAGTTTGTGCTAAGCTTAAAGCTTTAAACCAATCTTGTGCTTATTGCCAACCTTTTTGAAATATCTTTCATTACTACTCCTCCGCTTCACATGATGTAAATGTATTGAAAAATAAGAACGAATAAGCGAACATTTTCACAAAAAAAATTAGATACTACATTTTTTCACTGCTCCAATTTTTTTCTGGTAACTAATGTAAGTAGGTAGGTAGGTACCTACGTAAATGATGAGAGTATTTATAATCCGATTTCAGTTTTTGTGAATACGTAAGCTATCGTTGTAATTTAATTCTATGCACGCACTGTTTCCATCACTGTGTTTACTGTTTATCTACCTATATGAATAAAGTTCTTTTAAAATTTCCCCTTTTAAAGTGTCAAGCACTATGTATTACTATGTCTTTTCAATTTTGATGATGAGCAAAAAGTCGCTATAACAAAATTTGTTCACTTTTCAAAGTGCTATTCATTAGCCTCATTAAAATTTGTTTTAGAATTATTTTGTTTCAACTTACGTTTATAGTCCCTCCAATTTTGAAATAAGGTAAAAAATTATAGGAAGGGATTTTGTTCAGTTTTTGATTTACTACTCGCTCCCATGATTGAAAATTAATTTTTATTAATTTTTTTTATTTCGAACTTTCTAGCGGAAGTTGGTCCTTATGGTCTAAAAACTCGCTGGTAAAAATTTTGGCCCCCTACTTCACCCCTAAACCCTCATATTGCCCGAAATTTCGATTTCCCTTATAAATTTCTGTATTCTGAAATTCCCAACCGAATTTTTTCAAACTTGCAGGTAGAATGGCCCATACTTTTACCAGCGAGTCTGTAGACCATATCAGGAACAACTTCCGCTAGAAAGTTCGAAATCTCAGCCAAGGGCCGATTCACCATTCTTACCCAGCTACGCTTTTTTAAGTTTGGCAGACCACTCATCACATACCTACCCTTTAAAAATTCAATTTTCTCTTTTAATATGCAATGAAAGTGAGTATGACAAAATATCACTACTTAGTACTTCTAGAGCTCTTCACGAGGTTGTTCATTTGTCATCGCGCATCACCTCGCATTGCAA
>FIZU01009433.1:0-15282 GCA_900064475.1 Pseudococcus longispinus
TTATAACCCCCTTTAGGTGTTGGGGTCCAAAATTGAACCTAACGGCCAGAAGGTCGCGATTTTGCAATTACCCCAATTTTGCAATTACCCCACTACACCTTATGTTAAAAATATTTTTTTGCCATAAAAATCGCCCTATAACTGTCACACCACAATTCCAAAAAAATATTTCAGAAAGAAAATGCCATCTTTGTGAATTTTTTCCTCCAGGAACTAGTAAAGAGTATGAAAAAACATGAGCTTATTTCATAGTAATAGGCTAGAAGATGGGTATATGGACCACGTTTTGTTTTGTTGCATAGTTCAACATCCAATGGAACAAACTTGGCTTTCTAGGTCTCAAAATGTTTGAATAATCTAGGTTTATTTGCCGAAGAAATTTTTTTCCATTTGTAGTTACCATTTTTTGTATTTTAAATAATACAAAATTTAGAAAAAGTAGTGAATTTGGAAATTTGGTAGTAGAACGGGTTACCAAAAAAATCATAATCTCGACTAATTACATAGAAATTCAAAATTTATCTGGGTGGTCCATATTACTACTTCAAAAGTTCAGAGTATGGAATAAAAATTTGCAAATTCACAAACAATAATTTTATCACTTTTAAATTAGATAATAACGAATGAAGGCCACCTGAAATCTTGTTCTTATCGCAATACTTCATCCAACATCGAAAATGAAAACAATCAAAAATTACAATGCACCTAAAAACCGACCATCTCGTACTAACTTTTTTCCTCCAACTAGATAAAACCCCAACAACAAAAATCGCCATATGGCGAGTAAAAAAAAATATTAAAAAAGTCAATTACACCACTACTACCACCAACAACAACAAAAACACATTAAATTTCAACTCC
This sequence comes from Pseudococcus longispinus, assembly GCA_900064475.1. NCBI lineage: Eukaryota > Metazoa > Arthropoda > Insecta > Hemiptera > Pseudococcidae > Pseudococcus > Pseudococcus longispinus. The sequence continues at coordinate 862 of FIZU01009433.1, forward strand.
GTAGTAAAAACAACCCCATCCATTCATTACTTTTCGATTACGAGTATTTTTTCTATTTTTAATAAAACTGCAACATTCGGGCTCGTCTCCTTCGTCGTCTATCCGCGCAACAAAACGCACCCCCGACGATTAAACGATTTTAAAATTAAATCAATAAACAATGATACGACTCGGGCAATAAACCTTCGAGGGGTTCGAGCGACTAGATGAAGCTGCGATTGCACCGACACACAATTCAGAGGTGTCCTTTTTTTTTTTTGCATCGTGGTGCGTACGAAATGCATCATTCGCTGTATAATCCTTTGGCTGGCGGATCTACATACATAAATAAAACGGGAAAAAAGCCGAGATACTCGTGTGGAGTCGATTCCTGGGCTAATTGTGGGTTGAAATTAATAACGGAGAGTAATTTCGAACACACGAGGCGTGGAATGGCACCCGCCCCATTCTAAAACGATCGGCACCGACGTCGGTATACACAGATGAGAGAAAGATTAAGTAAATAATCCAGCTTAACTGTATCGTCGACCTATTAAAAAAAAGGGACGACAGGGAAAGAAGGGTAGGGATCGAAATAGACACGAAATCGGTACGGTATGGTATGGAAAACGTATAGCTAAAAAGGTAAACGATGCAGCTACGAGCACAATTCGGGAGACACTTTTGACTCTAAATACACGAGATGGCTATATAAGGCTAAAATTAATCAAGCCAACTTATCGAGGACGAGAAAAGCTCCCTTCGAGAGACATTTTATCATTCTCGAATCGACTGCAAAAGCTCGAGAGTGAAATTATGGCTGGAAAATTCGACCAGCTCGATACGACATGCGAGGCAAGGACACACGATAAAGAGTGTGTAAAACGATTTTCGACCGTTTAACGGCTACGTAGGCATAAGTACGACGATACGCAGCCAGATCGGGGCAGGGACAGGGATCGGTGAAAGTCGAGTGTATCGAGCAACTCGTATTTAATTTGAATAAACCATTCGATTGGTATTTCGCAGCACAAGGTACGGTCGACGACGCGGCGTTCGCGTAGGCAACCTGAGGGGAGGTACACGAGAAGAAAATTTATGAACTTTTGTCGACGTCAGGCGATATTTCCAAAGCCAAATTAACTGGCAAAAGAGGCTCGTGATTTTGTCCTTATACTACAATATAGGTTAATGTTTTCATCGTCGAGCTTCGAGCTTCGAGTACCTATACACATAACGACGATCGAACTGGCAAAGCACTCTTCTCGTATCGTGGCTTCGTAAAGCACGGGGGCTGCGAAGCGAGAGACGCAAACGTACACGACGCCGCAATTAAACCTCGTATCGAGTAAAAAAATTCCGATTAAGGGCGCCAGGAGTCTGGGGTGAGGCAGGGGATTCCACCGGAGCGTTGAAAATTAAGTCTACGCGTTTTGTGGCGAGAGTACAGAAGTTGAAAAAAAAAAGTAGAACGTTTGGTGAGATTTTTAGCACGGATAAGTAAGCGTCGTTTTGTATCAAGTTTAAGCCTCCGGTCAAAAAATAATATCGCGAAAAAAGTATATAGTCGTCTTGTGCCTACATATCTACAATGTAACGTTCGCAAGTCATCGTAAACAATGGTAGCAGCATACGCCCCATTTTGTTTTACAACCAGTGCCCCCCTCTATTGCTCCTCTCATCACTCCTTCACCTTATACACTTCATTTACTACCCTTACATAGTTGCAGGCCTACCCCTTCGTCGCCGACGCTATCGCCGCATATACCCATTATTTCTGTGTGTACTTAGCGGTAGATTTTTTTATATCTGACGAGGCTGGCTGCCTTCGTATACACTTTTTCCTGCTCGTTCTTCTTCTCGGTGTTTTTCGGTGTTCATCTCGCCCGAATATACGCGCTGAAAACGATGCAACTTTGATTAAGCTCGTTTACAACCGACGCTGCACCTCCTGCGCGTCGCCGATTAAAGGGCACACAACAAACTTTTATGACAAACGTTTCGAGGTTAAATTAAAAACGGTGTTGCTTTTTAACATTCCGTCGGCGTCGTCTGCGTTCTGCACCGCTCGCACCCTTTTCTTTTTTCATCTCAGTCGTCGCCACGCCACTCCTCGCACCCCGTCCAGGTTTTATTTATTCATCATTTTTTTCCTCGCCTCGTGCGACTGCTGCAATTCGCGCCCGCAAATGTCACCGCATCGGTGTAATTTCGTAGCCGAAAACCTTGCTGGGTCGCTGTGTATAGCGTATCTTCGTTTCTAACTCGTTATCCCATACCAACGATGTAGGTTTGTTTACCAAATCAAGACAAATTATCCCGAGAGGGATGAAAATATTCGATATTGTTAAGAGGGGCCGTCGTCGTCGTGTAGTCGCTTAATTAGGACGCGATTGTTACGAAATATCGAGCTTTTGTCACGATCAGCCTCGTCATATCTATAGGCCTGCCTTTTTTTTTTCTCGACGTGATGACACGCGGTGATGGTCCGAAATCTCATGCAGAGGGACCGGATTACTTTAGGGTGGATCGAGTTCGACGTTTGTGTCGAAATAAATCTTGGTAGCCGGAGTTCATCAGGTGATATGTGCGTGCGATGAACTCGCACAAGCCGGATATTTTCATTAGAGCAGCCATTTACTTCGATTAACCATCCGATGTAATTTTTCAACGTGGTACTAATGCATTCGGTTGCATGATGCGTTTTGTAATGAGAGCAAAAGGGTTAAGGAGGTTTATTTCGCATTAGTGGGCGAAAAGTGCCAGAAAGCTTGTTGGAGGGGGAGGGGAGGGGTACATTATCGTGGAATCTTATAGTACTCGATACGAGGAATAAAACATGTCATATGAAATTTTTGCATATGTTCGAAATTTCAGGTGCTGCATGAGTTCAAAGTTTTGTAACCCCTTCAATTTTGAAATTAGTCAATACGCGTACATAACATTTTTTACAGCTTGATATTAGTACTATCATGTCCAATAATTAGATTCTTGAAACTGATGGTTTTTTTCATCACTTATAAAATTTTAGGTACAAAATGCATTATTGGCAACGTTGCATTCTTTGGATTTTTTCGCAAATTAGGGGTTTCTGAAATTTAATCACAGGATCTGGTAAAATTTGTCTCAAACTACAAAAAATGTCATTTGCAAAAATTGTCCATCTCCAGAATTGAAGGGACTGCGTGATTTATAAATCCTGTAGTTACTTCAATTTTAAACTTAGGCCAACTGAGTATACAACATTTTTTGTAATTCGAAGTGATTGCTATCAAGTCCAATGATCAGATTCTTGAAATTGATGTTTTTCCATCACTTGTGTAATTTTAATTACAAAACGTATTATTGGCAACGTTGCATTCTCTCAATTTTTTCCATAAAATCGATTTCTCTCAAATCTAATAACTGGATCTAATTGTATATGTCTCTACGAGTGAAAACTATCATTTGAGAAAATTGTCTATCTTTGAAATTGAAGGCGCTACAAAACTTGATATAAATATGACTCCTTCAATATCGAAGATAGGAAAAACATGGATAGAAATTTTTTCATAGCATTTGATGAGTTCTATCAACTCGACCAATTGGATTCTTGAAATGATGAATTTTACCTCAAACTTGGCAGTGGCAACTATCAAAATGTATGGTGGAACTCCACAAATTCATCTCAATCTTTAAAATATTTACCTGGAGATGCTCTGTAACACAAAATCACAAAATTCACCCCCAAAAACTGATATTTTTGACGACACCTTACAGAAAATCACCAAAATCCGAACCCCCATCGCACTGATTTCTTCACCTACATTCCAAACATTTACACGGGTGTTGACAACATGAAAAATGATTTCTCTTCCGCATTCCGTACCCCTTCGTATATCTGGGTAAAAGATCATGTTCTCGACTTGGCGCCACACTAAATCAAATATTACACGAAGGTAATAAACGAGAATTTTAACTATAATTAACACGCGTATACGACACGTTGAAGGGACAGGTTGGGGAGTAGGCTGCATACGTAGAAGAGCACCAGCACATGTCTATTCGACTTATACATATTTTTACCACCGGACGATGACGACGACGACCATGTACCCTTAATTGGACAAATGGCACCGTTCTCTCTACATAGTAAAAGCACACGGGCGCATAGGTACATCTACATAAATGTATGAAAACATTCGAGATATTTGTAATTTAACACGTTTTGTTGTTATGTGTTATTAGCAACATCGCGTTAACGCGACATGATGTATTAGAGAGGATGTTAACTAATTCAATGGCTCCGTTATACTATATACGATTGTTATTACCAACGCTCGGATAATTTATATACGGAAGGAAAAAGCCAGTATGATATTCCAGAGAATTCCTTATGTGCACGACGCCACACCGAGTTGCCTGGTGTTGGGAAATACCGAACTGGGTGTCGTGGACTATCACATGGCTCTCATTTGGCTCTAATTAATTTAGTGCTGGTATAATTATCAATATGACGCACGATGTCTCTTTCTTATTTTTTCGCCACGCTGAGATGAAAAAAATAACCAGACTTGTACAAATACGATGTTCGAAGCAAAGAACCTACCAGTGTGTGCAGAAGGATATTCATGATGCCGTGAACGAAACCAGCGTATAATTCTTCCATACCCGTTCGTTTGGGTACAAAAAAAGCCAGCGTAGTTTTACTTCCAGAATGAAATTCATATCTCAAAGTAAACTCGCTGACTGGAAAAAGCCAATATTGCCGGTTCGATATTCAAATATTAACAAAACCTGCATCGCATCGTCTTTCTAATATATTTTTTCCAAATCAACTGGCTTTTAGTTTTATACGTTGGCTGCGTGGAAAAAAGAATTCACTTAGAGGGTGTTCAAAGGGTCTAGGTCGAAGGCTATGCTCCAACGTACGTATATAAGGTAAATATTTACAAAGGTCTTTTTACCGGCGCGATCGTCATTTAAAGGATTATCATCGAGTTGCTAATGTGCTCTAATTCGATAGGTTAACTTATGCTATACCGAGGGTGAAAAGCTATTTACCTAAAGGTAAGCGACGAAGCGACGTACGAGCTGGAAAAAACGCCATTTCCTCTCCATATCGTTTACTTAAGTCTGCGTCATTAAAACCAACTCGGACCTTTTACTTTCTATGTGTAGCTACATTTAACTAAAAATAAAAACGTTCGTTTTCAACGAATAAGATTTATTCGCCGTGAAATTTCAGTCACCCTGCATATGTACGTGTTCTCTCCGCTTCGCCCTGCCCATCCTTCGCAGCTTGATACGCGCAAGATGAGCATTGTCGTCCAGCCAAGTGTATCTTATACGATACTCGCCGCACAACGTTTCATTCATGAATATAAACCGAAGCAGCTCGTCGGTCGTGACGTAGCACATTATGTCTTTCAAATCATAAATTCAGCGGCACGATTACCTCTCTTTTCGTCTCCATCTTCCGTTCCATTGGGAATATGTAACACGTTTAATTGTACGTACCGGTCACCGTGCGGTCATTTGCGCGGCTGTTTAAAAAATCATACGCGAAGGGCTCCGATGTCCGCGTCTTTGTTCCACTATGTTTAGACCGTATACCGTGAATCAGCAGTTATCGTAATGTACTTGGCTAATATGTTCCGGAGAATTTGTCTTATTCTACTATGCTGCTGCCGTTGTTGTTCTTCTCTTCGCTGCTCTGCTACTGCGGCTGATGCGGTGAATTTCTGTGTAACCGTGTTTTCCATACCGCAAGTTAGCGTAGCGTTGCACGTTCAATGAATCGACAACGGCGGCGGTGTTGATGTGGTGGCAGATCGGTTGATGATGCGGTTGAGAAGCGGATACAACGAGGAGGATGTTTTAAATAAGATCGAGCTCTTCGAGTATTGGAAATAGACGATATCGACGTATAACATTTTTTGTAGGGGGAGATTAGCTCAATACATAACATTGTTAAAAATGCTCGATTATTGTTAAAATTTATAAAAATTTATCGGTTTTTGCAAAATGATACTATTTTGAGATACGAAGATGGAGAAAATTGAGTGAACGAATATGAAGTCTTATAGAAATTGGCACGAAGAACAAACTAGGTCATTTGGTAAATTTTGCTATCTCTAATATTTAAGAAGTTAGAGCATCTGAAAGTTTCATAGTCCCTTCAATTTTGAAAGTAGGCCAAACATGCATATGACATATTTTGAAGTTCAATAAGCATACTATCGGATCCAATAATTGGATTCTTAAAAACTCAATTTCCATAAATCGTGCAATTTCAAATATAAAACATATTATTGGCAACGTTGCATTATCGAGAATTTTTCCAAAATGTCACATTTTCAAAAATATAATTGCCGAATCGTATAGTACTGACTTCATGCTTCAAAAAAGGTCATTTGAACATTTTGTCTATCTCAAATATTGAAGGGGCTACGATATTTGGAATCCCAAGAGCGCCTTTAATAATGAAAATAGGCAAAATATGTTTAGGACATTTTTAGTAGCTTTTGACAAATACTATCAACTACAACAGTCAAATTTCATGCAGCTTTCAAATTAACATGCAAAACGCATAATTGGCAACACTGTACCACAGAAACTTTCAAAACATCATTTTTCAGAACTCTAATTAATGTAACTTGTAGTCAACGTCGAGGGCTGTAAAAAGTGTGAAAATACACATTTGACTATCTTCAATACTGAAGGAGCTATAAAGCTTCGAAAACGTTCATCTTCGTCCATTTCTCGACAACGCCAAAAAAGTACTTTTTGAAGCACCCTGTACCGGCTCGTACAGCGAAGAAATACCCAGAAAATGAATCGTTTTCAGGTACGCGATGATTATACGTATATTTTTGAAATATACCCTCGGCTCGGTGTATCATCTAAGTATATCGTTTCCATTATTCAGTACACGCCCTTCTGCTTCATTACAGAGGCTCTCTGTCTATATTTACAACGCTATAATCGGAAATTTCCGAACTATCATTATACGAGCGACGATAAAAAGTCTCGGCTACCGAATAAAGCTCGTATAAATTTTAGCTTCAGTTTGGTATCGGTGCAAAGGTCGAAGTGCGTTTCGCGTTTGACGATTTCGAGAGCGAAAACATTGTGGGAATCCGTATAAGCCCGAAGGAATAAAAAAGTACTTTATCGTTGAGCTCTCTAGACATGGCTGCGAACTCGAATATCTGCCCGGTCTTACTTTTGGGCAAATAAATTACACTCGACGGACTCTTTCCTTTGGCAGCACCGATAGACGGATTTGCTGATACTCCAAAGGGGACCAAAAGTTTGAAATTGTGGAAAAGGTCGATGCCTGGGGTATATCTGACCGGGAGATGGTAAACCCCGACAATAGACTGTACAGAAATAACGATAATGTCGGTAGGAGACGTCAAGGTAAACACACGTGAAAGGGCGCGGGCGCCGTAAACAAAACGTTGTTTAGGTACACACGGCGAGTCAATGTATCCGGAAGTAAGAGCTCTAAAACAAGGGTGAACGATGCCGACGCCGGAACGTTCTCGTACGTAAAAAAAAAAAGAAAAACAACACCGACACCGGTGCGTCAGCCAGGCCGATGAAAAACATTAAAGAACACCGTGGAAAGCTTAATTAAAAAGGATTTTGTTTACGAGAGTCTGGAAATTCAAGCGTCGAGCTGGGCAGACCAGTCAAGACGAACTCCGGCCCTAATGGGGTAAAGGGTGGCAACAAAGTACTCGGCCGGCGGCTAATTCAAAACCATTTCGTCGTTTGGAGATCGAGAGAGGGACAGAGGAAGAAAAAAAGAAGGCAATTTATACGAAATACGACCTTTATACAGTTTAACAAAAAAACATGTTATTTTTGATGGCGTTGGCTATGAGGACGGCGATGCGGCGCAGACCCGCGAGCTCATCATTATTACATGTTAACGAGAAGGTAATGACGCGATTCCTACCCTCGTTAGAGATCCCTCTGTTCTATTTTTTTTCTCGCTTTTGCCATCCCTGCGCCCTCCTCCCACCATGTGCACTTTCTGATTTTCCTCTATCAACTGGATAACTCATCAATCACACAATTAAACTTACAAAAACTTTTCCATTTCGCGTTATCCGCATGGACGGAGCTTTTTAATAGTAACTTTTTATCCAAAGCCAAGACTATCTCGTTCTTTCTCTTCCATTGTTGCAAAAGTCCGCGTACGTTCGACTTAGCCTTTTCTCAAGTCGAACAAACTTTCGATTATTTTCAACCCCTCCTCGTCCGTCTTCCCGTATCATTTTTTTCATATTTTCTGGAACATTCGCGTATAACTTCCAGCACCATATTTCCAACACTTCTCACGTACCAACTACATGGCTATACTATATTAAACCTGGCAGATAAAATTACCCTTAAAATGAAAAAAGAAATAGCTATCTCGTGGATTCGCCATCACACAATTCGCTTTTAATTGCCAGTCATACCCAAAGGTCATCTGTGTTCACGTGTCCGCTTAAAATTACATTAAAATAACGTGTAGTACGGTTCGTCTGGTCGTCGTCGTCGGTCTCCGGCTACAATACGTACGTATATAGGTACGTTTTACTCACAATGGATATATCACATCACGCCCATGTACATACGTACGGTGTACTATATATCGTCCACCACGGTGTTCGTAAATGTAAATTTACTTTCATGGCTTTGTTGTTAACACAGACATTCACGCAGAGAGAGAGACAGAGACAAAACGAGCAGATCAGATGAATAACAAATACATACAGAGCGTACGATAACATAGATACAGAAAACAATGAACGAATATTCAATTACCTCCGCGCCTCTCTATCTCTTTTTCCATACTCAATATCGTTTTGAGACCATTTTTCGTCCGTGTACTACACTTTATTACGGTTTCACACCAGTTTACCATCAGCACGCTTACATCAGTCGTCTATACGCGATGATATATGCGGTAAAGGAAAAAGGTGAAATTAGATTTCGGGTTCTATAAGGTCTCTGCTCGCATGTCTACACCGACGAAAAGACCAGACGACCGAGACCTGGCGTACCGAGCTGCTTATTACACATCGAGGTATCTATCAATTCGCGACAATGATAACTAAATTTACTCGCATTACATAATACGTTTTCACGTTCTCGTGTTTCCATTTCTTTCGGGGGTTTTTCCACCGTGGCCGACAAAAATATCGACGAATCTCATTTATACATTATCCACGTGATATTTACATATTTCACTCTACACTCGCATTCAGATGCCAAGCCAAATTTAATAACGTTGTCGAGTATTCGCCATGTTCGTCGAGTACTATACGTATGCATTTTATGTGGCTGCTCTTTCGCCCTCGTTATGTCCTTTCCACGTACTCGTATATGTTGCGTTGGGTACCACAAGCTCGTGAATCAATGGATGGTACCATTTTATAGCTGGTACTGTGTGTATATATTGTATAATTTAAACTGTCGTTGGAAATTATTGTGGTCGTAGTTAGGTCTGGAAACAAGGAGTCATCGTCCGTTCGCTAATAATCGTCGCACGGTTGCCATTTAATAATCAACATTTACCTGGTTTAATTATCTACTTAGTTTTTTATGCTCGTTACTTTTGTTTAATTTACATGCGAATTAATGTTTCCCTCTTTTCTTTGTTGCAGGTAAGCATCGGATGTTTTGAAAATATATTCGCGTAGACGTAGTCCGAATGGCGGAATTATCGATTACAGGAATTCGGTGCGGTAAATACTTAATTTCAGGGTAATTTGGAAAAGTACTTATATACTTGAAAGCTTCTTGAGAATATCAACAAGTTGAAAAAAAAAACCATAAACGAAAATTTTTTCATGTTTGATTCATTGCGGTACTTAAATTTTATACCATTTTAGTGGCAAATGGGCCTATTTTTTATAACGTTGATGTTAAACGTTTGAATTTATTATAACTTCACTTCTCATAACTTCAAAAAACGTCAATTATTATATTCGAAGCGGAAAAAATCATTAATTTCCTTTGAAAGAATCAATTTTACCATTCATTCGCGCGAACGATTCAATTGAACGAAAAAATAATCCCAGAATCGTAATGAGCGACCTTGAAAACCATGAAATCGATATACATGACGATATTTTATCAACCCCATCCCCACTGCTCCCCACAACCCCCTCCAATTTTTTGTAAACAATATAGGGAGCAGGACAAACATAATTTTCGAAAATTTTGACTCATAAATGATAAATAAAATATCAGTTATAAATTTACAAAGGTCAATGAACTACAACCTATTACCTGCATTGGAAAAAATTGTGGGGAGGGTTGCGGATAGGGGAGCAAGTGGGGGAAAAATTTGAAAAATGATAAAAAAATCATCTCAGATATCGACTGATGGGTTTTCAAAGACGCCGAAATCAAATCTGTCAGTATGTATTTTCGAGCTGTAGAGAACATTGAATTTCCTCAAATAGGTTGCCCCTCAAAAGCTCCATTTACTGATTGCGAACTCCGGAGGAGGGGGTAAGAAGGGGGAGTTTTCCACTGTAAGATCCAGACCCAATTTACTATTTTTTCCTGCTAAATATTGCAGTAATGTCATTCAATGAAATGGAATTTTTCCATATTGATGATACGATGGTCAACTGAAGATCAAAAAAGGGAGGTGTGGGGATCAAGAGGGGAGCAAATTCTGAAAAATGATGAAAAAATGATGATGGAAATCCTCAAGGGTACATATTTCGAATACAATGATTATTTATGACCTGAAATGAACTCTTGCCACATTACAGTAGCAATAACTGCTCCTCACCACGATATTGGGGATACAATAAAATCGATCTGGGGAGCAAAAGGGGAGCTAATCTCAAATAGTGATAAAAAACGATGATGCATATCGATTGTTAGGTTTTCGAAGGCGTAGAATTCAAATTTGGCATTATTTCTAACCTAACGACGATACTACTCCAATTAAGCACGATTTTTACGCCTTGTAAGGCTATTTAAAACCCATCCACTAATCAAATCCACTTTTACACCATCCGGGGAAATGAATGACCTCATCTTATCGAGCCACGACATCGAAGCCAGCAATAAAGACACACTCGGCGTTACCGAAGCAATTTATATTTCACATTTAATTTACGTTCCACCCTTTATAATTGCTTTTCTCGTTAAATTACCCTTTTATCGGCGACGATCCCGGCAACTGGTTAGTATAAAAATAATGACGAAAAAAACACACACCACGACGACACGAAAAAAAAAAACGTAAAAAATAAATTACCACGCGACGCATCTCTCACAACTCCGCAAATCCATATCCACGTTAATGTTTCAGATAAACAACTTCAATTACGTACATTGGCCATTTCAAGTTCACAGATAAGCTCTCTATGGTCGAATAATTAATGGACAAAATGAAATCGCACCATGTTACACATAGCACCATACCAGCGGGGGGATCCGAATATAAAAAAAAACCACCAGTATACCGGGTCGTTTCGCACCACCTACTCTGAAAAAGCAAAAAGAATAATTGCTTTTTGAACGTTGATCGAAAGTCGCAGTCGTCCGAGTAACTGTTATAATTACGCAGTCTTTACGCGTATAAAGGTTACCTATACCAACTTAGGAAATCCACTTGTCACGTAACATTTAAATAATGATCTGTGTTAACCACCTCGTACCCCGATCCAGCGCACCTATGTGTATAACCAATGGTAATCGAAAATTCATCGTGTACCAAATGCTGCCGATCTAACCAGTAGCTGAAGAGAGGTATGCGGGTTTGTGTTCGGCAAATACACAACCGGTTAGGAATTTTAATTACATTTCAATGTATGCGAATTAAATTAACGTAATGTTTACTCTTTTTACCCCCTTTCTTTCTCATCTTTACTTGGAAATGAATCCGAAGGAAGAAAAAAAACTGGATTAAATGGTGAAAAAAAACGAGCTCGGATGCTGCTCCGGTGGCATTATTTGACACGTTATATTTATTGTATAAATGGTCGATTATTTTAACGTTGTAATTAGAGAATTAATCTCGCTGGAGGTTTTTTTTTTTCCTCTACGATGATCTTATTCATCGGTATAACGATGACGATTCGTATTCGACGACGATGATGATGAGAAAAACTCCCAACAGATTATTTTATCGGTCAGTACAACTATTTGACACATTCGAACCGGACCAATCATCGCGTTAGGTAATAAAATAAGGCAAAATAAACAGCGATATTTATCGTTATATTCTTGCCACGGCTCGTTAATTTACGATGATTTTTATTTGACGCGAGCATTAAAATATAAACGTAGATATTCCGCTCTCTCGGTCGTATATTCCGAATAATTTGTACGCTAATGACCGCGTTCGTTCGTATTTCTTCTTCTCCGGCTTCGTTCTTTTTTCTCTCTTTTTTTTTTATAACCAACATATACTTATACGAAGAGAACAGATAAGTACTCCCTGCGTATACTCGTACTCTCTTATGGGTTAACAAAATCGTTAAGCGTGTTTACCCCGTCACCGAACACCGATGATGGATTATGCGAATAATATTTTGTGATGCGTCACGAAGAGACACAGTCTTCGTCGTACCATAGATCGAGGACACGCGAAAAAAAAAAATACCACTCATCTAAAATGTCGATCTTACTTGGAATGGAGATTTTCGTCGATATCTCGCATACATATATACAAATACTTGGTACCTAACCCATTACCTGACACCATAAGCCAATATAATCAATCGCACGAGAGACTTAATCTGTATATAATACAAGTTTATGAGTTCGGGAAAATTTTTTTTTCCGTTTTCGTAGGTGTACGTTTCGTTATTCACCTTTCTTATCGGTGGACACGATCAGCAAACATCTCGTGATTTGATCGTCTTCGTATTTTAAGGCTCTGTATAGGCTGTGCCCAGTATCAGCGGTTTATAATTGAATGTGTGGAGTGCCATACCGATGGTGAATTGCTGAGAATAAAACCACGTGTAGCAGGATATCGCATGAAGGCCGAATTTTTCCCATTTTAGGACACGAATGATTTTTAGAAAATTCCCATTGATTTATTTTGAACGAATATTTCAAATCGAGTACTGAAGGAGAGAGAGGAGGGGGAATTTAAGAAGATGAAAAAAGTTTGTGATCCTAAAATAACAAATTCGAAGCGAAATGTGACATGATGACAGGGATTTTTTCAACTTTTAATAAACTTTATGACTTTCTGGCAAAGAAATGTTACAAACTTCTGCCAGCAGAGATTTGGTTTCATTTGTAAAATTCAGCAAAATTGAATTTTGGTTTTGTTAGAAATTTTTGCTTTTTGACCCCCGGATAATTTTAATTCGGTTCGTCTTTATGACCCTTAGACTGATCTATTTGAATATTATTCGTTTCACTTCCCAAAATTGATCGAAAAATAATCCCCATAAGACTTCCTTCGCCTTCCCCTCCCTCACTTCTTTAAATCATTGAAAAAACACGTTGAAAATGGGAAAACATTGAAAGTTCAAAATTGTTGGCTTTAATAAGCTCTCAACAATGTAGTCTCTTGTGAGAGAAAATTGATTGGAAAAATTCAAATCTGTATACGAAAAATAATAAGGATGAAATTTCCGAAAAAATTGCTCAAAATTCATGATTAGGGTTGAGAAAAATATGTTTTGGTTTTTTTCCTACAAAATCGTTTTATTCATTTTCTTCCACAGTTCAAGGGCGACATTATACAGAGTATCTACCGGACACAAAAAGCACGAAATTTGGCCAAGAAGCACGAAATTTTTATAAAATTGATTAAATTTTGTAGTTGGTTGTTTGTTAACATTTGCATTCCTTCAACTAAAATTTTAATTGAAAAAATGTTGAAATTTCAGCTTAGAATTAATTTTTTTGAAAAATATTGATTCATTTTTTTTTAACGAAATGATAAAATTTTTTCAAAATTGTACAGAATCGTAAAATTGAACGTTTTTTTGCCAAACCAACTGTCCTAGGAATCAGTTGGATTTGTGGAATTTTGGTGGGTGGGAGGGGGGAGGTCTGGATGAGAAAATGCTGACTTTTAGACATTTTGTCAGGCAAACAATTTAGATTTTTTGAGTTTGAAAAATTGACATTCAGACATTTTGTCAAACTCTTAGGACTTGGAAAATTTTTAAGAACTCTAATTAATTTTTGCACTTGGAAAATTTCAACTTTATTGGACTTGAAAAATTTCAAGAAAGTTCAAATCAGACATTTTGTCAGACAGCTTTTTACCTAAGACTGACTTTTAGAAATTTTGTTGGACTTTTTTGAATTTGGAAAATTTTTCAGATTTCTACTAACTTTTTGTACCTACTTGAAATTGGATTTCGAAAAATTTTCAAAAAAATTTCATTACAAAAATCTGTTACAATGATTTTTAGATATTTTGTTTGACTTTTTTGAGCTTGGAAAATTTTTCAAAATTCAAAT
>FIZU01009446.1:0-57689 GCA_900064475.1 Pseudococcus longispinus
TCACACTGATAAAAACAAACAACCTAACCAACTCCATTTAACCCCCCCCCCCCCCCCCCCCCCCCCCCCCCCCCCCCTTAACGGTGTAATAATCTAGAAATTATAAAAATTGAAAAAAAAAAATTGAGCTTTGAATTTTGACGATTTTTTTTTACAATTTTTCCAACATTTGTAATGATAGTTTTGTAAATATTGAAACGATGAAAATTGGAGTCAAGTGGACACCTACTTTTTACTTTAAATATCTGTTCGAATCTATTAAGATGTCTCTCAATTTTTCCAAAAATGTTCAAATCAATTGAAAAAATTCTAAAAAAAAAAAACAACAAAACGAAAAACTTATGTAAATAAATATTGTTCGAAAAAATGAAAAGTTTTGTTAAAATTTCCAATTTTGAGATATTTAAAAAAAATTAATACCTAAATAGAACAGAAATTTGTAAAAATTGTTGAAAAGATTAAAATGAACATTTTTTACGAAATATTATGAAAATCATTTTTTAGGACGTAAAAATTATCCTGGGATTGTTTGAAAATACCACTAAAAAATTTAATTTGAAATATAAAGTGATAGATTTTTACAATAATTGTTCAAAAAATTTAATTAAATGTAAAGTTTGTTGAGATGTCATGAAAGTTACATACAAATTAATCATTGTGAAAAGAATGCGAAAGAATTATAAGATTTTTAGACATTTTGTCAGACTTTTTTGGACTTGAAAATTTTTCAGATTTTCACTGGCTTTTTCGACTCGGAAAATTTCATAGATAATGTTGACTTTTGGACATTTTTTCAGACAAATACTTTGGACTTTTTGAACTTGGGAAACTCAACTTTTAGACATTTTGTCAGATTTTTTTGAATTTGGAAAAATTTTCTGATTTTTGCTGGCTTTTTGGAAATTGATAATTTCAAAAATTGTGCTGTCTTTTAGACATTTTGTCACACAGACACAAACTTTTTGAAATTTGAATTGGAAAAAAAATTAAGAAGTAGGCTGATGTATAGAAATGATTTGGAAATACAACAAAAGGAATAAACATCGTAACAATGGTAAAACGTATAGAAATTGTTGAAAGCTGATCAAGTTTATTGAAAATTTTATTAGAAGAAAACTTGATACTTTTCATTCCAAAATGACATCATGGGAAAACATTAGTCTTCCATTTTCTGAATTTCTTTTGGACCTCGATGCTTGATGACACATTTACTCGTACACATCCAAAAAGGTTTATAAAAGAAGGAAATTTCCACTTTTTCAGTCCTAAATCTGAAAAAAATATCAGAAAATATTTAAAAAATTACAAAAAAGTGGATAAAATCCCAAACAATGTTTTAAAAAATGACAAAACAGTTGATTAAATATAAAAAAATGTTTTAAAAATGGCAAAATTTTGACTTTCTTTAACCCAAATTTAAAAATTTTTGGACTTCGATGCTCGGTGACTAAGGTGGTCTTTATTTTGGATGTTTTCGAAATTTTTTTAGGACCCCCTCCCTCCCCCAATCAATTATTTACACATATTATAGAGAAAATAATCCCTCTATTTTTTATTTTTTCTCTAACTGAATTTCAAATGATGCCGGAGCCTCCCTTGAAAATTTTTTTAAGAAACAAAAAATACAATTTTTTCAATTTTTCAAAAATTTTTAAGCAGAATGATCACAACGTAGGTACTTTTACCCAGAAAGACCATTTTCGTAAATTTTTCACTTTTACCCCTGTTTTTAGGGAGCATCGAAAAGTGACAATTTTTGACATTTTTCATTTTTTTTCAAAACAAAATCTAAAATTTTTTTTTCAATTTTTTTCCAAATAAAATGGTCTTAACGCTTCCATTTTTACCAAAAAATTCCGTTTACAGCAATTTTTCCTCTTTAACACCAGGTTCAGGAATATTTATTTTCTATATATTTTCTTAATTTTTGATAGTTTTTGAAAAGTTCTCAATAGTTCGATAAAGATGAAAGATCACTATAAACGGGGTTTTTGGGTTAAAATGTATGTGTTGAAACCATATCATTTGCAAAAAAATTGCAAAAAAATTTTTTAGATATGTTTTGAAAAACATGAAAAATGTCAAAAATTGTAATTTTTCAATGACCCCTAAAAACGAAGGTAAAAGTGAAAAATCGACGAAAATGGTCTTGTTGGGTAAACGTGTCTAGGTTGTAACCATTTTGCTTAAAATTCTTGAAAAATTAATAAAATTGTATTTTCTATATTTTTTTTAATTTAAAAAAAAAAGGGGGCTCGCGGCACCACTCAAAATTCAGTTGGGGAAAAAATAAAAATTAGAGAATTATTTTCTCTATGTGTGTAACCAATTAGGGAGGGGCTAGGGTAGCTCGTAAATTTTGTAAATTTGAGAAACATCCTCCCCTTCTGAAGATCTTACAAAATTCTGAAGAAAAAGTGCAGGAAAATTTTGATTTGGAGATGTTGTTAGATATTCCGAATAAAAAAATTCCTAGGGATATCATCATTTAAGCAAAATATAAGAAAGGTCGTGGAAAAAGTCATGAAAAAGTTGTGGATTTCCAAAAAAAAAATTCAGTTAGACACCCTGATCTATTTTGAATTTCATTTTTCGTGGAATTACATCAGTCTACCATAAAGTCAACTAATATTGTGTTTCATTTTTAAAAAATGTCAATATCTCTCCTTGTGTCTTTTCTCCCTTCTTTCATTCGCATTTCCAGGTTCCTGTATACACGAAAGTACGCATAAAAATAATAATTTTTAAAATCATAAAAAACATTACCACGTAACAATACCCTTCTTTAGTCAATATCCCGCTAGCTTTTCAATTTTTCACTTTTGAGTCCCTCGTTTGGTGGATTATCGTTGGTGCATGCAGCAATCGCAATCGTAGGCACCACGCCTTAGTGTCGTTGCTACACTGACTCATGCGATACAACTTTGTACACAGTATATGGCAAAGTCCCTTTCGAAAAAAAAAATGGCAATTGTATCTGCGGTAGATTCAATTTACGTCTTAGTCATAAGGGCGGCATCTACGTAATATTTTTTATTTCTTCAAGGAAGCACACCACATAGCCAGATAAGCATCATAGTGCGAGTGGTTTACACTACTTGATAAGTCGTAGGCTGAACCTGGTTCATGGGTTGTAAATCATGTCGTATGATACCTGGTTGTGTGCATGGTTAGCCCTGTGTGTGAAAATCACTTGGGAAAGGTTGTTGGCGAAATGTTTTTTTTATTTTTATTCGCGTGTGTCGGCGTTTAAAGGAAATTAATCAACGTATCTTGCAACCCTTTGGAATAACGACAGCGATTTGATTCCATCCTGCGGGTGAAATTGATCGGTTTGAAATTTCTGTTTATACTTTTGGTAAGCTGCGTAGGTGTGCCGGATGAAGCGAAAAAGCGCGAAGTTGGGTTATTATTTTGATAAAAATATCTCTGGATGGATTTTTTATAAGTATCAACTGTAGAATGTCTTATTTTCAAATATTCAGATTAACCTTTTTTTTTGTTCTGTCCTTTCGTATCTCTTGTGTCTGGGGAAAAGGCACCTCGTTGGTGTATTTCGATATGCTGTGAACTCTGGGACCTATTTACTGGTGTATTTTATATATAAGTGGGTACAGTATATGACGTAGGTAGGTATCGCAGTGAAGAAAAGCGCACAAAAACGCGTGGAGAGATACCTAGATCTAGCTAGTGTACCTATATATACGAAGCAGAGCCGAGGGAAAGCTGATTGAATGGCGTAGGTTGATGTAAAAGAATGGCGTATGGAGTCTCCACCGCCGCCGCCACCGCAGTCGCAAGAGAAGGGCAGTAAAACAAGAACTATATACGATATAAAACTTATTTAGAAGGCAGGTTTCATAACGGTGATGTAGCAAGGTGCGGAGTATATGGAGGTTGCAACTTGCAACAGCCTGGCTACCAGTTATCGGCTTATAAGTTCTCATCGTAATAGTATCGTATTTAGCCGAATTACACTTACGTTACGTCCTACGAAAACGAATCCTTTGAATGGAACGGAAAGTCTTTTCTTTTTATGCTGTTTGAATACGAATCATCATTTTATTGTTGATTGCTGGTTGGTTGGTTTGGATTGGGAATTTGAAGTTTGCGTTGTTTTTATTTCTGTGCAGTAGGTTTAGAATTGTCTCAAGGTTTGTGTTTTGATGGAGAAGTACTCGAAATTGAGATTGATCTGATCTGGAGATTGATTTCTTTTCTTCAAATTTCAAAATATTTGAAGGATTTTTATGCAAAGTGTAAATTTAGCGATAGAAAGCGAATAAATTGGCATTTTAGAGAATTAATAGCACAGTTCTGCGATGGAAATGTTGTTGAAAAAATAATAGATGATTTTAACAGTATTTCTTGCTCTAATCACGAAAAAAAAATATGAAAAAATTCCATCACGTCAAGTTTTTTCGCGAAAATTTGCCCATTTTTCATCATTTTGAACTAAAAAAAATTGATTTTTTGGGCGAATTAAGGGTCCTACGAAAAATATGGATAGAAACAAAATTGTTAATCATGAAATTTCCTTCCTCCATTGAGCAATTAGTTTTCGAGATATGGATGAAAAATCAAAATTCAACTTTTCAACTTTCGGTAAAAATATCTCGAAGACTAAGCCCCCCAGGAAAAAACTTGATAGTTCACTAGAGAAAGGAAATTTCACGACCAACAATTTTGTTTCAACTCTTTTTTTCGTAGGACCTCTAGTTCGCCCAAAAAATCTATTAAAAACCATGGATATGTCTAATAGCTGAGGACAATCCTAAAATTTTATCCATTTTTTTATCCAAATTTTTTGTCTTTTTTTCGTGTCCTCGAAAACCGTCACGAAATTCCTTGACGATGACTTTTAGACATTTTGTCAGACTTTTTTGGACTTGAAAAATTTCTGAGAACTCAAATTAACTTTTTGATTTGGAAAATTTCAACTTTATGGACTTGAAAAATTTCAAGGAAATTCAAATCAAGACACTTTGTCAGACTTTTCTAAACTTGGAAAACTTTTCAGATTTCCATTGACTTTTTGAATTTGAAAAATTTCAGAAAGAATGCTGACTTTTACACATTTTGTTAGACAAATAATTTAAATATTTTTTGAACTTAGAAAATTGAATTTTAAACATTTTGTCAGACTTCTTTGGACTTGGAAAAATTTTCAAATTTCCTAAAATGGCAGGGATTTTTTGTTAAACTTTTGAAAACTTTTGAATTAAAGACATATCCATGTACCAATATGTCCGCTTGAAGAGTGGATCTATTTACGAGGAAAAGGGGTCAAAACAGCCGTCACAGTATATCTTTTTAATCACAGTGTTTTTTCACCAAATTTGGGCGAGACAAGTTTTTATTGATTTTTGGACTGTGATGCTTGATAACACATCTACACGTCGAAAGAAACATTTTGAAAAAAAAATCAAAATCTGTCCAAAAAATAGTCAAAATTATTCCATTGGAAAGGCTGGCAGTTATCACAGGGTTTTTCTTAATTTCAAGTA
This sequence comes from Pseudococcus longispinus, assembly GCA_900064475.1. NCBI lineage: Eukaryota > Metazoa > Arthropoda > Insecta > Hemiptera > Pseudococcidae > Pseudococcus > Pseudococcus longispinus. Next base: position 5,508 of record FIZU01009446.1, read on the forward strand.
GGGAAATTGACAATGTTTTCCAAAAGTTGAAAAAAAATGACAAAACTGTTTGGAAAATGGCAAAATTTGGGTTTTTTTACCACAATTTTCCAAACAAATTGAAAAAATTTAATACATCAAAAAATATTTGAAAATTATAAAATTTTCATTTGTCTTTCCTAAAGTTGGAGAAATGACAAAAAATGTGACGAAATGACATTTTTTCCAAAAAAGTTTTAAAAACATCAAAAAATGTTGAAATGTTGCAAAAAAAATCAAAAATGTCAAAAAATGTTGGAATGATGACAATGATGATACCTACACCCAGACGTCAAAAGAAACATTTTGAAAGAAAAAATGGCCAAAATTGGTCCAATGGGAAAGGCTAGCGAACAGTCACAAAATTGGAGTAAGTTTTTTCCCAAACTTTTTAATGAGGTGTAAAAAATATTCCTTTGTCCCAGTTCAGATTTAAAGCTGCTATACCGCTTTTCCCTTTTTCGTTTTGATTTTTCATCGTAAATATCTCGAAAATAAAGCCCCATAGAAAAAAATTAATTGTTCATTAAGGAAAGGCAATTTTATGCTTTGTAATTCTGTTTCTATTCGTAAATTTTAGTTCAAAAACAGTTATCAAAATCAATACAACATTATGAAAGTTGAAAAATGCAGGACTGTTGAACCATTAGTCATGGTTGAATTGTCAAGTTTGAAAAGTCACATCCAATTTGAACTTTTAAGGTACCTATAGATTGCCTACAAAATATTCTCGTAAAAAATTGCCAAAATTCAGAAGGGTAGTCGACATTGACATGAGCTATCTGTATTTTCGACTTTGCGAAGTTCAAAAGTTGAATTTTTTCTACGCATTTTTTTGTTTTTTTTTCGTGATTTTTTTTTATTGAGGAGAAGAGATGTTTAGAGGAATAAGTAACGCACGTTTTATGTATCGATTTACTATAGACAGAATAAATTAATTTTTGGAAAAATTCTGCATTTTTTCTACCAGAATTTTTTCGTTTTGAAAATTGATTTTTCAATTTTTAAACTGACGAATTTGAATTAAAAAAGACATTTAAAACTACAGATACCTATGTGAACCGTGTTGCATTTAAAATTTTACCGCCCTACAGGCAAAATTATTTTTGCTGCCTTCATCTTCGATTTTTACCGTCGAGAGAGGGGGTACGGTTGACCAAAAAAAGAAGTTTTAAGCAAAATTCTTAAAACTTTTCCATCATTTTTTTAAAATAGGGAAATTTTGCCTAATTGGAAATTCAGCGCTATTTGTGAAACTCGATTTTATTGAAATTTGAGTAAATTCGTAAATGTTAGCAAAAAGTTTTAGTCATTGTTGAAAGTAAGAAATATAAATTTTTTGAAGAACTGTTTTATTAAAATTGGAAGAATTCAAATTCAAGTATTGTATACGTAATGCTTATAACATTTTGAATGTTTTTTTTCACAAAATTTTGAATTGAGCAGAATAAATTTTCACATGAATTTTAAACTAATATTGTTACAGACGATATTGAAATTTTTTTGCATGTGAATATTTTAGATTATTGGCTGAAATTGGTGAAAAATGATTAGTTTTTCTTAATATGTGAGGATATTAGAGAAAATTTTTTGGAGGCGTCAGAAGGACCTGGTAAAGATTTAATCCACGTGCTTCACTCTTCCTCATTTTGTTTTGAAATTCAAAAAAACAAATTTTGAAAATTTTGAAAAAAAAATTATTTTAAAGTGTCTAAAAAGTAATGAAAAAGTTACTAATTTTTTCACAAAATAACAAAAAATCCAGAAAGGTCTGACATAATGTCTAAAAGTCAATAGAAATCTTAAAATTTTTCCAAGTCCAAATAAGTCTGACAAAAAGTCTGAAAGTCATCGTCAAGGAATTGGATAATTGAAATGGGTAATTAAATCTGACGAAATTTTCTGAAATTTTTCAGGTTCAGAAAATCTAAAATAACCTGGCAAAATGTTTGAAAGTCTGCAAATCCAAGAAGTCTGCTTAACAAAATGTCGGAAAATTAGTGTGATTTATTTTAATTTTTCAAGTCCAAAAATTCAGTGAAAATCATAAAAAAATTTTCAAGTCCAACAAAGTCTGACAAAATGTCTAGAAGATGGCGTGACGGAATTTCGTGACGTTTTTTGCAGGTTTGGTCATCGCAAAAGCTGCTAAAAAATGTGGATTCGTGTTCTTAAATTTGGGTCAACTAATATTTTTCAGGATTTCAACTTTCGGGTAAATAGATTCGGAATTATATTATTCGGGATTTCGGTATTCAGAAAAGTATTAATTGGGGTTATTACATTCGGGAAAACATTTTTAGGATAAACGGCATTTGGGATTCTGATTTTCGAGGACATAGAATCGGGAAAATGGCCTGCAACCGGTTAAATTGAAATGATTACTTTTTTGTTTTCAAAAGTTAGCTAAAACTGATTTTTTTGAGTTTTTAATTTTTTATATCTGAAACTTTTTTCAGTTTTCTTAGATTTTCATTTTTTCAAGCCTAAATTTTGTTCAGTGTTTCGTGATTTTTTGATTTGTCAACTAGATATATTTCTCGGGTGACATTTCAATACTTTGTTAAACTTTCAAAAAATATTATACTTACCTATTGAAAAAGAATATTTTAATTTTTCATACAAATATTATTGATAATTTTTAAGGTTTTATCTGATTTAAATTGAATTTTTAACAATCTATATTCATTACTAATTTTTATATTCAAATTTCTTGGAAATTTTATTAAGGATTTTCGTAAAATATCAAAAATATTGAAGAATTTAAAATATTGGGAAAACATTATCCTTCAGGACAAATAAGTCTTGGATTTTGGATTTTATTATAAAGTTGAAAAAATCAAAACTTCATCTGTCATTACCCAGGTATAATTTTTTTTAACGTTATAAGAGGATCCGAGTTTGTTCCTGGAAGTTTTTTAGGGGTATTTCATTTCCAAAAATTCGAAAAATTGTTCCCAAGTTATAGGATCGAATTTTTTCGGAGTGTCGATGAAATAGAGATTAAGAAATGATTCAGATCTCCCTAACTGACTCGGTGGATAAACAATTTTTTTTATAATATAGCCTTGGCCTTTATCAGTTTATTCATCAATTGAACAAACGAACGAAAATGTCTTTTTAAAATTTCTGCAGTTTTAGAAAATTCCATTTTTCAATTTTTATAATTTTTTTGATGCTCAGAATGCAAAATTTCCTAGATTTTCCAAGAAAAGAGGTTAAAACTTTCCCAAGTTTTCCCATTCAACTTGAAAATCAATTTTGCTTAATACTTCATTTTTCAATAAAATGAGCTTTTTTGGCCCGGGGAGGGGGTGATTATATCGCTAATCACCCCCCCCCCTCCTGAATCGACCTTGGTCCTATTTTGTGAGTATAGAGATTGATTTTGGTACTCTTGATAATTTTTTTGTTGCAATGGGACAAATTTTTGATCCTAAGCAAATTATTTGTTTTCAATGCCCTTGATTATTTTTGTTTGTAAATTGACAATATTAAATTTTCCACTATTCAAGAATTTTTGCGAGATTCTAAAAATTCTATGGTTTTTTTCTAAGTAAGTTTGCTAGAAAAACAATCAACATTTTTGGGACAAAATGTTCTCAGAAATGTTACAAAATGTTGACCAGATTATCAAACGATATCGCCGAAGAAAAATCACCCCAAGAATGGCCTACGCACGCTATATCGCGTAAAATAATTAGATTTCTTTGAGATTCTGATTCTCAATTCAAACGTAGCGACATAATTGAAATATAATTCACGCGGCTAATCTGGTAACTTCCTACGTGCAGTTCTTACACGCAGAGTAGAAAAAAATGGATTACAGGTAGCGCCTGCTATCGCCTGTAACGATTAACAGTGACGTGTGCTAGAAAAATAGACTACATTACGACGAATAGGTACGTCTACGTACGTTTCGAAGCGTCGCATTTTCTTCCCTTTTACACCAACATTATTCCCGCCAAAAATCAAGATTCATGTATGAACAGGAATGTACAATAGATACGTCTGACTTGAATGAATGTCTTCGGTTGGTAGTGCACTGTTCTGTGTTCATTTTTGTAGTAAAATTTTGTTGAAAGATTGTATATAAAATTAATAATTTGTTCGAATGAGTCGAATACTCCATCGTATATTTCAAATTAAAAAAGGTCGTAGTCAAATAATTTTACTCCTAAAAATAAAATGAAATTTCAAATAGCGTCGATTATTCCAGAAATGGGGTATATTTTTAGCATATATAATATGATGTTTTTGCGATGACTTAATCTGTGGAAAACATTTTGAAATAATGTAACGAAAAATTGCAACTCTGGCTTTTAGATATTTTGTCAGACTTTGAACTTTTTGAAGTTGAAAATTTTTTTAACTTTTTGATGGAAAATATTCTGTTTTTATAAGTCAAACATTATGTTAGTTTGGATCAACTTGAATTTTTGGACATTTTGTTAAACTTTATAGTCTCCTTATAAAAATTAATAATACGTAGGCAATGTTTTTTTTTTTTGAGAAAATTTGAAAAACAATTTTTTTGGGGCCCTGACTCGTGAAAAATCACTCTCAGTTATAACTTTTTTAGGAAAAATATTTATCTTAACACCACTTTAATATTGAGGACTTTTTATAAAATTTTAAATCTATTTGGGTACGGATGAATTATAAGTTGAAGAGGGAGGGTAATACACATTTACATTCTTTTTGAGATCTCGGAAAAAATTCAATGACCACCCCCCCCCCCATCCCAACCCACGGTCAACTTCAATATCATTTTTTTTTAAACAAGGCAAAAATTACTGTGAAATTATTACAAAAATGTCAAATAAATCATTAAAATTATCAAAATCGTCACAAAGTTGTTTAAAATGGTCAGAACACATAAAAAGTATGAAAATTTCAGTAGACTGTTTAGAGTTGAAAAATTGTCGAGATTTTAAACGACCAAAGTAGAATAAGATCTAAACAATTTTCAACCCCTTCCAAGTCTGAAAAAGTTGAGAATCTCCAAAATTTTCCAAGTAGAAAAGTGTATTGACCCCGACGAACGTAAATATAAAAATTCATTCTTACGTACGTGATGCAAAATTCATAGGAGAAAAATAAACGAACGTGACCATAGATTCATACAGAGTAAAATTCAATCTTTACTGCTCTCATTTCCTACCGTTACCTTTCCCCGTAGATAAGAAACTTACGCTTCAAAAATATTTGCATCTAAACCGATGCTTTCGCTTTTCGCGACATTGTATATTTTGCATGTAAAATACCCCATACGAGTAATTGGGTCACTCATCACCGAACTCATACGAGTAACTTTGAGTCAACCCAATACTTTTCCATTTTAAATAAATAGCTCCAAACCTCAGTAGAGAGACATCAGTTCTTCACAATTATATCCAATTATTAGTTCAATTGTACATAGTGATTAGTTCTATTACCTTCCAGTTTTTACAGTGAATTGTGTTTAAAGAATAAATAAAATATTCGGATAAATCTGGATAAATTAATTTTTCGTTTTTTAAATTTTATTCGTCGGAGTCATCACAAAAGTCACATTAGAAACAGCGTGATTTCTGAATTTTTTCAAGTTCAAAAAGTCTAATGTCTAACAAACGGTCTAAAAGTCATTTCTTCAAGTTCAAAAACTCAGCTGCCTACAAGTTCAAAAACTCAGCTGCCTACAAGTCCAAAAAGCCAGGTTAATTAAGTTCAACATAATGGGATTTTTAGAAACTTGTACAATTTTTTTTTAATTCAAGTAAAAGGGTACTAAACCATTGAACGTTGAAATTTTCACAGGAAAATTCATGAGACACTTTGAAGATACCTCAATAAACGATAAATTTTGAATTCAAGTCGAAAAGAAAAAAAATCACATTTTTACCATTTTTTTGGAAAATTATGACGATTTTCTTAAGTCTTGAAAAAAATTAAATTCTCATTTTAAATTCAAAAATACTATCAAATTGAATTATTTTTAATTTTAATTTCCCTTAAATTTGGGTTTCCTCTCATAGCATAGCTCGAAAATATCTTTATTCTTTAAAAAGTAGCCTGGAAAACGATTCTTGTAAGATGCATCTCAGAAAAAAAACCTGCATTAATCCCCCCTCCCCCCATTCTGCAAATTAGTGCGATGGCTTATAAAACGGAATTGATGACTCAACAGATAGATCATACTTACTTACAATCAATGGCGTATTTTAGGGGGGTTCTAAAGCCCCCCTTCGACGACTGAAAAGTTCGTTAAAATGATGGAATTTCAGCTTTATTTGAATGTCTTCTCATGCAAAAATTTTGGCTTCGCTCCGGCACAATACATTTATTTATTTTAATATTGAAGGTAATGTTTAAAAATTGTGTACGAAATTAGACCTCCCCTCACCCTCTTGAACGATTGTCTGGCTACGTTGCTACTTACAATACTCCAGGTCAAATGCAAATAATTTCAAAAATATAGTAAAAATAGAACAAAAAAAAAGTAATTCCAGCTCCAATGTCAGAAAAAAATTTCCAGGATATTTCCCCAGACAGTAAAAAATAAATTCGAAACAATAACCTTCAGAAAATGGCTTTGGGAAAGGCGTATCACAGCGTAAATGAGTTTCTAAAGAGTACTAGTGATTATTGGGTCTCAATCTCCCAAAATACTAAAGGAGAGAGAATACTATTTTTATTTTCATCCATTAATTTTCCTGTATTTATAAAAATTATAATTTAACCGAGAAATTGGTAGGTCAAGTATTAACCAAAATTACTCCTCGCATCAGATTAACACGAAGATCTTAATTCAACTTTTGAGGGAAGTAAAAAAGGGTTAAAAATAAATTTTCTGTCCACCGAGTAGAAAATTTTTGCAAAATATTTGAAGAATAAGGTTTTTCCAGGGTTGTACTTCTTCAAGGTCCCTCTGATGCTTTAATCAAAATGAGCAACCAATTCCCCAACATTTCAAATTCCATCTTTCGAAATGTAATTTTCGCCAGCTCTGCAGAAGTACTCATCAGAACCAATAAACGTCTCGTCCCGTCTCCTGTACTGTATAAAACACATCACACGAAATCACCACCATCGTCATATACTTACCAATTCCTAATAAATAAATAACACGCAACAAGTCGAACAGTTCTCGCATGAACAACATACCGATAATTACAATCGATCACGTGATTTCTTCCCGCGACAACAATACCTCACGAATTACTCATCGCCGTCAATTTTCGATCAAAATTTCGGAAAAACTTCCTCAGTATAGATTTTCATCCTAAGTTGAAAGCTGTGTCTTTTTTAGTTGCGTGAGGATATCGTGTCTATCGTTTGTTATATTATAACAGAACGTTAGATCATTTCTTTTAATACGGCGAAGAGGAAAAAAATCAACGGCGGAGTGGTTAATCGACAATCTTACGTGGAACAGCTTTCTCCGATGTAGTGTTACGCGTGTGTAGCGTGGCCGCGCCGTTGATTGCCGCTGTCGTTATGTAAGTGCACAAAGTCTCGGTAGGATTTTACGTGTATTTACGAGCCTTGGTGGATGGATTTCGATCATAGATCCGGATGGGTTTTATTTGAACTACCCTGTTGAAGTGTTGATGGGTGGAGGAAGTGTGGTATCGGTCTTGATTTATGCAAAAGGTTGAATGAAGAATGAAAATGAGGGATTTATCATCGTCGTGGTCAGTTGTGCACCCTGCCATCGTGCTTTCTCCATCAATATTTCAATAGGTGAGAGACTGGAAAAAATAAACAAAGAGAGATATGAAGTCAATCAGAGGGTATTTTGTTAATTGTTGATTAATTCAAAAAATTTTGTCAATCTGCATTGAAGATGACTTATACAAGTACAAACTTATATTTCTGCTTTCAAAGTTCAATTTGTATGAGAGTCGAAGCATTCAAGGAGTAAATGCAATCTCAGATTTTGACCATATGCTTTGAGTTGAAAACTTCGCACAGAAATTTTTAGACTTTTATGTCAAACGAGAGTTGAGTTAGGAGCCTCAAAGTAGGGGGTCACTTCTGGAAAAAAGTGGTTTTTCTTTTCAACCCCTTGGTAGCGCATCAAGTGGTATCCGATTTTGATGGTCTAGAGATGCGTAGAAACTCGAATAGCACTTTTTCAGAAAGTTGTCCCAAAATTACAAAAAAAGTTTTTTTTTTTTCAAAAGTGACCCTACTTTGAGGGCTTCTTGCTCAACTCCTCTTTGAGGTGCCTAGAAGATTAAAAAATTTTCTGAGAGGGTTTCAACCCCAAATGATCCATCCCCCCACATCTTTTTTTTTTTTTCCACTGGATGTTCGTTTTTATGTTTTTTGAGCATTTTTATGGAAAATGAATCAATTGAAAAATAGGTCAAAATTATATGAAATAATACTTATTTTGTGTTTTGCTTTTCAAAAAGTATCCTGAAAGTTCATTAAGACTATAATTGCTCTTAGTTCAACCATTGCCAGTGCCAGTAGCAAGTCGGAAATTTATGCGCTCTCAACAAATAAAAAATAAATACCACGAACAATAAAAGAAAATTTGATTCGAAAGGTCAGTCGTTACACAGCTAAAATCTGTTTTTAATCGCAGATTCGGTCTAGCAGAAAATTGAACTTGCAGAGAGAATGAATTTTATTTTTCGCGTGTCCCATTCCTCGCGACATGACAGTCGGTAGCCTACGTGTTATTCAGTATTGTCAAATTGACACGTGGTGGTCTTTTTTTCATTTCCAGCGACTGTAATCTGCGCATCTAGGTATTTGGTCAAAAAAGAGAATCAACGACCACCGAGAGAAACTTCCAATTAGGAAAATGGTATAACTGGTCATAAACGTGGGTCGCTTTTCGCGGTCAAAATAAAACCCGCCAACGTAAAAGATTAATTTAGACGAGGAACCGACTGCTAAAGTCGCGATAGTCGACGGTGACGCCGACGCCACCATCGCATTGGTGATCAAGTGGAAGAGAAGGCTTTGCGGGGTAGCAGAGCGCGCGAATAAAACTATAGGTAATGGTGGCTGGTGCACCGCGTGTCGTTCGATGTATAAAGATGTGACAGGTTTGAGCGTGAAATGTGGAAGAAAAGCGCAAGAGAGGGAAAAAAATAGGGAGGAAATAGATTCGGCGAAAGATTCTTTTTATCGTGAGGGGGATCCTGTGTGCTGGGTGGCGCGGGTATTCGACACGCACACATTCGAACATACGTACACATGCATCACGTAGTTGAAAATAATACAGCGCTAAATCAAACAGGTGTTTGAAACGTAGCCGGCAAGCGATATAAACACGAAAGGATGGATGGTGGTGATAAGATAGACAAGCGAAATAACGTAGTATGTCGTGCTAGTATGCAGTTTGACCTGACGCGAATTGCATCCATAAAAGGCCGATTAACAAAAGATACTACACACTGTCTACGTTGGAGACTATAGACGTTGTTGTATTGCTCCTGTACACTATGTACGCGGGTATGTGAACAAAATAGTTCTACTTTTACGTCATAGTCGCGTGCCAAGCGCCAATCAAAAAACAGTTATTTGAATACCAGACTACGCATCGTCGACACACCGCAGTACTGTATTTATAGTGTATTTGCCGCCGTCGCAGTCAATGGTGGGGGGTACGGGCGGATTGTCCTTCTTCAAATACACATAAATAAAAGCACAGTATTGCAAACGAGCAATCACGTATTTTCGATATTGTTGGAAGGTCTCTCACCGTCTCTGCGGACGTCTTTTTATCATTCGGCGTCTGATTACGAGATGTTAACTGCGTACCTTAATTTGCAAACTCGTGATGTTGCGAGTACGAGTCTCTAATTTTCCACTGGATAATTCTGGATTTTTGCTGTTTTGGAACTAACATAGTCTAATTTTAAGCTAGTTTTGGTTTGTGGATGTTGTGGAAAATGTATGATTCAAGGTGTCATTAGACTTTCATTGGAAACAGTGAAGTTGAGAACAAGTCTGGCTGATTGTAATTAGTGAGAAGCAGTTTCACTGGAAATCATTACTACTGGTCATGCAGCCCTTTCCTCTCATTTTTTAGTCAAATTCACTCTGATTTCTCGTGAAATTACTTTATATTGATTTCAATCAGCCAGAATTGCTATCGATTTCACTATTTCAGAGTAACTAACACATCATGGAAGTCATGGATTTCAAAAAAAGACCATGGAAGTCATAGATTATGCCAAAAATTACTGTATCATAGACAAGTCACAGATTTTTGACTTTATTGGACAAAATTCAGATTGGGTTATAATTGATTTGATTTTTCTCCATGTTTTTTTTTTTGCTGTCAAGCTACAGAAATTTTCTACAAAAAAAAGAACATTTGATGTGTAATGAAGGTCATGGGAAAGTCATGAATTTTCAACAAAAAAAATCTAGTTGAACACCCTGTATTTCAAATTAGGAGAACAGCGTCTTTTATGATCCTTGAAATTATGAAATCAACTCCCCTTCCGAGGATTAATAGTACCTACCTTTGCTATCATTTGGGTGTCTCCCCCTAAATAATCCAATCTGGGATCAACATGTGATGTAGTCTGTTGAATTGCTGTCTTACAATTCAATTCAACAGAAAGAATTGCATCCATAGTTATTTCAATGTTTAAAATGAAACAAACATTTTGATCTGCAGAGTTTTTCTCTTCAAGATTTCAATTTGATTCCATCCTATTGAGACATAATCAACATTATAGCTTTTAGGGAAAGGAAGTAAAAATCTGAAAATGAACTTAAGTTCAAGAGAGAAGGGAAAAACTATTTTTGATTCTGTTAGAATTAAATAAATCATGAGCCATGAATCAGTATGTCAGAGATCTCGAAGTTAGAATTAAATAAATCATGAGCCATGAATCAGTATGTCAGAGATTTCGAAGTTCCAGTTTTGATAATTTTGTGGGATCAAAATGGGTGGCAACGAAATTGAGGAACGATTTTAAAAAAAAAACATATTCATCGAAAATTTATACAAAATTGCAGTTTTTGAAAGAAAATTTTAAAAGAGAAAAACAATTGTAGCATTACTTTTCTAACAGAACTAATTCCTTTTCATTTTTTTTCAGTTTTAAAAGCTGATTTTGTTCAAAAAACAGTCACACTTATCATTAATTTTGAAAAAAAAATCAACATGTTTTTATGGTATAGCAAGTTTGGTGAGCAATCAACAACTGCTGACTCAAATTTCTACTCTTGTCTCCTGGAATAAGATTTCAGTATGTTATTTTCATTTCTTGTGAAATTTGATTTTTCGACTATGGTTGTTTTTTAAATTAATCACTCAATTGAAGATCTCATCAGTTTTTATGACTGGCTAATTCATCGAAGAAAATTTTATATTTGAAATGAAGCATTCTAAAATGTTTAATCTGAGTGTCATCTTAAATATTAACATTTATGATTATATTATTCATTTATTAAGTATCTTTAATCCAATTAATTGAATTTGTTTTTTTCTTTTTTGTTTCAGATTTAATCGCTTTTGGTAAGTTGCATATTGATGCAATATATTATTACTACATTTCGCATGTTGAAGCAGGTACATTTTTAGGATATCTACTGGAGTAATAATTTTAATAATTGTGACTCCATTGTTAACACGAAGACATGAAGATTCAGTTTGTAATATTGTTTCAAAAGTTTTTAACCATTACTGATTTACTTCTGTAGGTTTCTTTTTGAGAAACCCTTCAAATCAATTTTTTCTAGTCAGGTAAGTGGATTTACATATATTCTTGGAGGCCTTGGATTTCAAATTCTTCACAGATCTGCCCCTTGTGTTCCAGAGAAGGGTGAAGTTTTAATGTTAGTAGAATGGTCAACTCACTGAATAGCCGTGGGAAGCTCGCTCAAATGTGAAAATGACCTGTCTTGGGAAAAATCATTTCGACTAATGCTGCTGTTTTCAAGATGAAGATATTTGTTTGGTGGAAATTGGTAATAGAAATTAAGACAATAGGGGAAAAGGTCCAGGCCCTGGACAGGCCTACCAGGCCGTGGACAGTCACCATTTCAAACGATGGTGTACTAGACCTGTCCAGGTCCTGGACCCTTTCCCCTACCTTCTACCTACAAGCAGAAACATTGGAATTCTATATTCCTGCTTAACTCGCTTCATGAAAAAAAACTTCCGAGTTGGTCACATGACTGAGGAAATCTCCGGGTCCGGAGTTCCCTCAGTCATGCGACCGGGCGAATTTCCAAGTAAAGCAACCCTTATGTTTCCTTCATGATGCAAATGACACCATATGCGAGCTGTATAGGGATATGCTTCAGCAGAAGTGATGCCTCATCATCTACATGCCGGATTCAGCTTTCTTATTGATCAGCTCCAGTTACTGACTGTGGAGTGGTCATGCAATGAGCAATGTTCTTTAGTTCATTACTCATTAGTGGTGAGACAGACACAGAAATCAGAAAATCCTGTCAGTAAGTATCTATATGTCAATTGATCTAATTTAGTAGTCAAGTGTCTGAATGAAACAGTTTTGATGTCAATGAGCTCCATTAATGTCAAAACTGTTTCATCCAGAGTGGACAGTTTTGAGCAATGAATGCGCAGGTGGAAAGTAGAGGGAAAATTAAAAATTGAAATGAAGACTACTTCAATCATAAGATATTTGAGCAGTATTGAAGAAGAGAAAGAAGATGATCGGAACAACAAACTCACTATAATCATGAAAACCTGAGAAAAGCGTTATCATGTGCCAGAAATCAGTCAATTTAGATGCATGTAATTTATTGATTCAAGAGGAGCGACAGCGATGATAACGATACGACAACCTGGAAAATTCACCATCCAGGAGTACGCAGAATTAAAAAGCTCATGTGGAAGAACACCAATGTGATACATAAATCTGATGAAGCCATATCACAGAGTACAGGACTATAAATACTGGATACAGAGAAAGCTAGAGGTGGTTGCTGGTTAAAGAACCTCCATGATCACAAAGCTTGGCTTGGAGCAAACAACTAAGAATATGAGACATTTGTGCTTGCCACGTATCGTAAAAGTTGAAGAGAATGCGAGATTGTTGATCCAACTTCGTAAATTGTGATTGAAATGAATCTGATTCTCATACCTTTTTCATTGTGGAATTTATCACGAAGATTAGAAAATGTCGGAAAATAATTACTACACCTTCAACTGATAATATCAATTGAAAATACGCAGGACAACCTCCACAGCAGAAAGATTGGCGCGCGTAAAATTACATACGCCGAGAAAATCCAATTAGAATACTGCGGCAACTTCGACCAATGCTGATGGCAAACTCAACTCGATACGTTTCCGCAATCGGTATATATTACAACTAATCGCTTACCGAGAGTTTTATAAATTCCATAGCCGGAGATGTTCCCCTCCAATTACGAAGATTTACACCGGTAATTAACCAATTACAATGAAATAACTCGTCTATGTTTCGGATATTAACATCGAATACGAGTTTTTCGATTGGCCAACACTTCTGCGTGATATGTCAACGGTGCCTGCTGCATAATTTTGCGCGCTTTGATAAATTGGCATTGATAATGACATTGACCTCGTTTTTACATATTAAACGATCCACTGTGTATATAGTTTTCTGTTTTTTCTCTTTCTCTGTATACGTTCGCCCGCCCTATCTCTATCTCACTCTTTTTTCTTTCTTTCCGTCATTATGTAATGTTTATATTGCATTTATTACGACAACGTCAGACAGCTTGTTCCTAATAATTCTAATGTTTACGTTCGGGTTAACGTACTTGGCATTATTTATTCGTGTTTTTTTCCTCGCACTTTTGCACGTTCATGGGTGGTGCATTGTTGAACGCGTATTGTACCATCGGTTCTGCTTATTACTAGAAAACGAAAGTGTTTCGGATTTCAGAGGCTCCGGTAAACAACCCTGTTACCGCAGCCTTCGATGTTATGCCATATTGTCGCCATCTGACGGACAATGCACGAATGAGATGCACGTCTTTTCTTATTGATGCCTGTACCCCAATCTTTACCTCCCTCTTTTTTTATATCAGTTTTCCTCTTCGGCCTTTTTTTCCTAATACCCCGTCTTTTGTTGGGCATTGCGCGTGTACGAGATTCGAATGGTAATTTAGGCGAATTGCGGTGCCCAACGTTGTAGTAATTTTTTTGTTTAACCGTTATTGGAACTCGGAGATAGTGGCGGGTGAACGCTGTACTCGTTGATGAGAAATTTTTTGGGTTGCAAGGGTTGCAACGAAACAGAAGAAGAAAAAAGAAGAGTCGCCTAGACGACAATTTGGTTGTATCGCGCAGTCACTATGTGAATGGGTTTCGGATAAGAAGAATAGTGCAAGAGAGGAAGAAAAAACCATATTCGAACCCTATCTGCAGTAATTTTTCCCAAGTAGGGATTTCGGAGGGAAAAAAATACCGCCGTCGCCAATGGAAAAAGAAAAAAAGCGGAGGAAAAAAACCTCTCTCAAGTGAAAAGAGAGAAAGAGATACGAGAAAAAAGTGGAAATTTTAAATAAAATAAAGGATAGAAGAAGCGAGGCCGGCAGGGGGGAAAGTTACGGAGAAACATGGGCTGTAACTTACCTAACGAACAGTCAGAAAAACAACATTTAATACGCTTTAGTTACAACGCCGTGTAAGAGAGGAGAACAAACCTGCCATATTCCATTCTGAAATTAAAGAGGGAGGCAGGCGCGCTCCGTAATAGCAGAGGGGAACTTCAAAGCATCGCACTATCCATTAATTGCGGTCTCCTCGTACCAGCGTAGACGGCAAACGTTCATGACTGTTTCGACACAACTTCTGCTCGCTTCAGGTCATAATTGCCGAACACTGTCGAAAGGCGGCGGAAACGGCCGAAGTTTTTATTTTGAAAATAAAAAATTATTTATCGTGCGAAGTCGCCCGAAAGCCGAACGCACACCGCTCGGGCGAGATGTTGTTTATACCATGATTGCCAACTGGCGACGAAAAATCCCTTCTTGAGGCTATCCGCTTCGTTAGATGGCATCGTTTTAAAGGGAAACTTCATCGCTTTCGACGTTCGCACATTAAACTGTGTGTATTCATATGACATTCGATGACTTGTTACGAACAAGTTCCGTTTTATTGTAACAAGTGTTTATTGCCGGCGAAGCTTTAATTTTACTTTACGTGTTTCGCTGTGCTCTAGTCAGGCTCGTATCACATTCTCGGCTTACACATCAACACATGTCCATCTCGAAGCACGCGGTTTGGCCCTGTGCGCGACTCTATGCGGATGGATGTGTTTTGGAATTTTTTTGGGGATGGATTTGTTGGCTGAATGTGAATCGAATAAAATTCTCTGCTGTGTGGAAGATATACGCATATTTTTAAATATAAAAAAATATGTCGAGCTGTTGAAATGCTCGGGGAAATGTCATAAGAAAAAGTTGAGTTTGTAGCTTGGCTGAAAAACAAAATACTTGACTTTTTCGAGCCTGGATTTGAATTTTCAACTCATCTGTAAATTTTTGTCCACTGAAGTACCTGAGATGAAAAACAATATTCAAGTTTTCAAAAAAAATTCCCAACAAATTTGAATTATCGAACAGTCTATCTGAAAGATACGATCGAATTCTGCTGCAATATCGACGAATCCGTACACTCAAACCAGAGTACTTTTTTACCCAAGACATAACAAACGAAGAAAAACTCGTCTAATAACGAATCTCTCTTTAAACATACTACAAGTATGAATTATTGATAAAGGCGAACATCAGAACACCACAAAAAAAAACAAGCGTTATCAAAAAAGTTGGCGCGCGGAGTCGTACCCAGCACGGAATTTCAATTTGGAAAATTAGTTGGAAACGTCGGTAACACTGGGTACGCGTCGACCAATCACAACGGAGCTATATTTTTTCCTTGTGTCGTGGGTCGTGGGAAGGAGAGGTGAAACACGCGGGTAATGTTTGAACGTTGGAACGGATTTGGCCGTTTCTGCTTTCGTTAATGGTTATCGCGTATGTAGCGGCTTAAGGAGTGTATGTGTGGTGTTTCTTCGTATAATGTTCAAATACGTATTGTTTTCGTTATTTTTTAATTATGTTCACGTGAAGAAAAATGTGGAGTAATATCCAGGTAATTGCTGCATTTTACTCATTTATTTGTAGTATTTTTTGTATAAATTTTGGCCATTTTTACCATCTTTTTACGTGCCGAACACTTGTGTAAAGTTGAAGTTCTGTATGTGAAGTGATATGAGTAATAGTGTGTAGAGGTTTCTCAAGGAGTTTCTTTCGATTTGGTTAAAAATATTGGAGGATTTATGCGAATAATTTGCAAATTCCATCGAATTATTTATACAAAGTGATTAGAAAATTACTCGATTTGATAGAGAAGTATATAAGATCTTTTTGTAAACATTTGAGTTCATGTTCATTTGAACAGTTTGACTTTTTCAAGACCTTTAATACGATTACTCGAATGATTTTGAAATTTAAAATAACTCCCGACGAGAATACGCGTTCGTAAATATCATGTGAGTTAATGCAAAACTTATCAGTGTTTGAAAATCTCACCTCGAATGTCGATATATGTGTGTGACTTGATTTGTGACGAAGTCTGAAGGTACCACAGTATTCGAATACTGGTCCTGCAACATGTTTTGACTAAATAATGGCGCCAAAAAAACTCTTAAAATACATGGGAATAGTTCGTTTCGTGGAAAGAATGCTGGAAGTGTTCGATGAATGGATGATGCTTCGTGCACTAAACAATAAACCGAAGTGTTGGTGGATTAGTTCCAAATGTCGCTGTCGTGTGGTTAAAAATACCGAGTTTCTTTTCTAATTAGCCTGTGTCAAGTTCAAAAGTTATAAAAGTTTTGATGTCGAGTTCGTATAGGTTGGCAAATTCTAGTCTTTGATCAGGTGTTTGTAATGTTTGTAAGGTGTGTGTTGGAAGTTTCAAATGTGGTGATGAATCAGGTGATATGTGTAAAAGTGCAGCTTTCAAAGCTGATTTGAAAAATCAGAAAAATCATAACATTATTGTTTTCGAATAGATATTGGTTATATGTACTTACACTAGGTACTTCGTACATAATTGCTATTGATATTCAATTTGTAGTAAAATCCGTACAGAAATGTTATACTAACATAATATTTCATCTAATTTAGGCATTAAGTCATGCCCAAGCTTGAAAAAAATGAATTTTTTCGACTTTTTAACAAATTTTATCATAATAATCAGTCTTAGTATTTTGGTAGTTCGTGCATCTGCCACTGGAGAGGGCAAGCAAATCATCTGTGAATTATTTTCATTATTTTTTAATTGCACGTGTGTTCAAAGAGTGGGGGTGAAAAGTAATGTTCTTTAGATTTGTTTTTTTCTTAATTTTTTGAATGTACTTTATTGAAACTTTTCGTTCATGATTGAAAAGATATAGATGTGGTTGGTGTGGTGATATTTTTAATATTTTATATCTTTCCAAAATGTCAATAATGGAATTTTGTGTTTAAAAAATTAAATTGCTGATTTATATTTTCAATTTATGAATTTTTTTGTGATCTCGAAATGATTGAAAGTTAGATGTTGAGGGGAGGGGAGGGGAGGGGGATTAGAAAAGGTTGTAAGGTGAAATGTGTAATGATCGATAAAATTTTGAACCCTATACTGAAATATTCTCACGGTTCATCAATGTCCAATAATCAAATTTCATGTATAAAAAATTGAATTATCAATTTATATTTTCGAATTTATGATTTTTTTAGGTCTAGAAATGATTATGAGTTGGATATTGAGAGGGGAAGGGACAGAAAAGGTTGTAAAGTGAAAAGTAAAATGATCGGTAAAATTTTGAATTCAAATGCTGAAATATTCAACGTTCAGAATTCTATTTGAAGCATTTTCTGCGAATTTCCAATTTATGTTCGGTGATACGAAGGCAGAGGGGGGAGGGGGACGTGGCATATTCTCAAAAATTTGCTAATCAACATTCGTATATTATAGGAATTTACTTCGATAAATTGACCTCTTTGGTATCTTTTTTCTGATGTCATACAATGAATAGAGACCTAGAGTGAAAAATTGATTGATTTGAACGACCCCTCCCCTTCATTCTTATTCAATATTCACTAATACGAGCTTGCAAAGTATTGCATCATTTTAAAGCGTATGAGATGTTTTTTCAACTCCGTGATCATAGGCTCAGTTTGAGATAATTTGGAGAGAAAGCCTTGCAAATGAAAATAGTCTGCAGTAAACCTCAATTTTTCAGCTAGAAATACAATTCTTGCCATTTTATCAACTCAAATGCAATTTCGCCCAATTTATATCATGATACCCCTCCTCTCGTCCTTTATTCGTCCAAGTCATCTTATTGGATATCTTCGCATCACTTCGGATGAATGATCAAATGATCATATCACTACCAATGCACCTTGCACTCATCCACTTTTGGTATGTGCTTCTCCGAAACCTCATCGAAATCTAAATACCTGCCGGTATTTCGCGCCAAATCACCCGAAAACATCGCGCCTGATAAATGAACGTGTTTGGTGAAACAACAAGAAGGCTATCGAGGGGGCCAGAGAAAAAAAAACGTCAAAAAGTGAAAAATAGAGAAGGCTGAAAAAAAAAGATATTCAAATGCGAGTGGAAACATGTTCTCGCCAAGCGGTGGCGTACTAATATCAACTGGTTGAACGAAAATTCATGGAATGCTTCTGGTTTCCCCGGTTCCATCGGCTTCGGCGGTACTCTTTTTATACGCCGAAGCGTATCAAAACCAGTTTTGTAGAAATAGGTATAGCATAGGTATACGACGTATACTACACATACGATACGCGTATATTATTGGGCGAGATGAGGTCTTCTTTATGTGTTGCCGACTGCTGCGGTCGTGCAGAGGTACAACCTGAATTCGTAGGTACCTAGGTCTACGTAGGTATCATTTCGTTACCAAATGAGTAACCTTTATGGAAAGTTTTTATAGGTAGATGATTGGGTCAGATAGAAAGAATGTTGGGTCGGAGAAGTGTCGAAAATGGCTGAAATGGGAGGCTGGTGAGGATTCGGAGATTGTGGGATACCTTCATATCTTACAAAATAATGAGTTTAGGCCCAAAATGTTGGTCAAGTTTTAGTCGAAATGAGGTTTCCCATCAGAAGATCTAATGAGACATGAAAATTCCTTCGTATCTCCCAAAATAATGGGTTTAGCCCAAAAATGCTTTAGTTGAGTTTTTGTTGAAATGAGGTTTTCCATCATAAGATCTAATGAGACATGAAAATTCCTTCGTATCTCCCAAAATAATGGGTTTAGCCCAAAAATGCTTTAGTTGAGTTTTAATCAAAATGAGGTTTCCCATCAAATGATCTATTGAGACATGAAAATTCAACTAATTCCGAACCATTTAGGAGATGGGCATCATTCAGTTTTCATTTTACCCCCTTGAATAGGTGTTTCTTTGGCATCTTCAAAAATAATGGTTTTAGCATAAAAATTCTTTAGTTTTCACTCGGCTAATTTTGAAGATGGATACTTCGAAAATCCCCTACACCATTTTGTAAGACAACTCCAAAAAAATTTCTGAACTGTCCCCAAAAATCCATACAACCCCCGTCCTCACTCTCACCGTCGCGAAAACAAAATTACATCCCGTCAAAAATAAGAAATCCAGCAACGTCGATTCGCGAAACCTAAACTAAAAAAACCGTAAACGCGAAAGATTAACGAACCCGAAGACGACGTCGATTTATTAAGGGTCGTCGGAAAAAACAGCGAAAAAAAAACATCGTCGCAGACAGACAGTTAATCTCTTATCCCCGCTTACCTCTTCGTATTTGTTTACTAACAAAACTTCAATACCTATCGCACATTTAACGCAACTAATTTGGTTAAACCACGTGTAATGGTACCTACCTAATACACACACAGTTACAAAAACAAACAAACGCGTACGCATTGCGCGGTTCGCGTCTTGGCGGTGGGCCGGTAATAAAACGCGAAAATATAGCCGGTGATAAGGATTATTATCGCGACTGTTTACCCCCTCTACGGGTGCGGCGCCGGCCACCGACGCCTTTTATACACAAACACGATTGATAACGCGGCCGGTTATGGGTTATTAGAATTAACAAGTGCCGGCTCAAGTTCACTAGGCCGCCGGTGTAATTGAATCGTTTGAAATAATAATTAGCATTTATTACTCTCGACGCGGATGCCATCGCGCGTCGATTGTCCCCGCGCTCTCACGTCTCCTCCCGCTACTTCAGGTGATGCTGTTGGTATCTGGATATGGATACACTATGTCTCTCTCTCTGGCGCATTTTCCCATTCGTTGTCTTAATCGGCGAGGTCTTCTCTTGTTTTTTTTTCACTCATAAGAGGTATTTATTGGCGAGTTGTACGTAGGCATAGACGGTTCGAGTTTACGTGATTGACGCCGTTGGCAGTTTACGCTTCATTAATAAAGTGTAATGATAGTCTCCGTATAAGGCGGCCTACCACTCGTGTCATCGTAGTATCGTATTTTCTTCATATTACACGTTTTATACAGTTTTACGTATTATATACACGTCTGGCGATGCGAGAAGGTATGGTGGTGCGTATATTGTGCTGAAGCTGACATATGTTTGGTGGCATGTCGTATGCACGTGTGTTGTTGCGACGTCGGCGAAATATACGCCAATCCAGACGATGATCTCGGGTTCAATCTGAGACGATGGTGTCGATGCTTGGCCGTGATTGATGAAGGTGTTTGATAAGCAGATTTTATACATGACGTGTTGCGGTTAGCTATCGGGTTACTGTATGGAACTTCTAACGTAAATGCGTGGTCGTGTGGGTATTTTTACCTAGGCTAGATATAGCATGCGGACTAATGGGCTTAGATTTTTATTTTTGTTCGAAATTCGAATTGGATTGCTGTTTTTTTCATTTGCAAAAGCTTGGTATTGTGGAATTTTTCACTGAGAAGTGGGATGGATGAAAGTTGTAAAAATTGGTGAATTCAATCTCCTGGAAGTGACTGTTCAATTGGATGAATTTATAAGTTTGAATCATAAGTAGATGGTCGAGTAAGTGTGATTATTCGGTTTTATCATTTTTGTATTGCTACTTCAAGTGAAAATGCGAAGGAAATTTGGGTAAATGTTCATTATTGGATGAATTGAGTGGAACGATGGGAAAATGAATGTGTAATTGTATCTGGATGACAAAAAATGATTATTGAGTTGTAAATATTCACGTTGGAACAAATGTTTCCTCAAAATATTTAGATTTTCTTCCAAAACGTGCAGATTTTTTTCCAAAACGTGCTCCCTAGAAAAAAAGTAATCTTTTGTAGCAAGAAGCGAATTTCAAGCTTAGCTGGGCCAAAAAATCCATGTTTATGGAAATTCAGCCTATACAAACTTTATGGGGTTGAAAATGAAAAAAATTCCAATAAACATGGATTTTCTGACCGAAATAAAGAGTCCTACAAGAAAATGCCAAGAATCAAAATTGTAGAGCTTGAAAATTTCTTTCTGCTACAAGCAATCAGTTTTTTTCTAGAAGGATTAATTTTTGAAGTTTTTGCAGTCGTAGGCAATTCCCCCCTCCCCCCTCAAAACTATCAACTTTTCATGTGGGCTTGTGGGCTTCCCTGTACATATGAATGAATGGGGCTAGGTTTTCACATTTTTATATATTTTTAATGATGAGTACTTGGCGCTTTAAAGTTTAGAAAAAAATATTTCTTCTTCAAAAAAACTTCGCACAATAGATTGTCCATTCCTCTTAATGTTTTTTTAATTTCAAAACTATAGTTTGTTAAAAAAATGCCACTGTTTATAATTTCAATTAGGCAATTTTGAATGTTAAATGAAATAAACTGCGTTTTTACAGTTCATTTCATGTCGAAATAGAAAAAATCAAAGGACAACAGCAGAAAAAATATCGAAAACCAACATGAGCCATACTTACATTGAACACACAATCCGATAACCCTTCGGATAAACAGCAAATTTAGTAAAATATCATCTGGAGCGAACGTGGAGATCCGTAGACTTAGCTTCCCTTATCGACCTTCTTCATTCAACCCTTTTCAGCAAGTTTTTCGTAGATTTGAATGCAAAATTGAACCATTGATTTTGCAAAGAAAATCTCACTCGTTCAATTCAACTAGAATAGTCACCCCTCATTATAGTTTTCTTTTCACAGATCAAAAATTTACCCACAGATGAGTCACGAGTCAATTACAGCTCCTCAGCCTATTCGTAAAAATGCTGGGATTTCACCAATTTCAGTCTCACAAACTAAGTATAGGTATCTGTTCTCACCATATTATCCTCTGAGAATCCTTGATGATCAAAACTTGACCAATAATAAGTTATCTAATCAAACTTCGAAGATTACTAGTCAACTGTGTAGGTTGGTCGATGTGGATTCTGTTATAACTTAGAAAAAAATTGAACACTGCTCTTCCTGATGTAATACGTATAAATAGAGCTAGATTGAGTCATGGGAGAAGGCAGGGCATAACTTGCAACTGTCACAGGAATGCACTTTTAACCTGCGGTAAGTCGCTCCCTAGAGGAAACCTCCGGGTGTTTATGCGAATTGGTCACACCCCTAGAGAAAACCTCCGTATGATAACCCAGAGGTTTCCTCCAGGGGTGCGACTATTCTGGAACACTAAACCCCGAGGTTTCCTCCAGGGCAGCGACTGTTCATTGACCCAACCCAGAGGTTTCCTCCACGGGCGTGACTAGAACTCTGGTTGGTGGCAAATGATAGAAGTGTGAGATGAAATTAGGTGAAAGATGAATATCAGAATGAGATCGAAAAGCGTTTCCTGGACTATATTTTTCTGAACTCAATAAGGAGGTGAGAAAATATCATTCAACCTATTTTATTGCAGTAAAGGACAAGTGCTCTATAAACCACGATACAAACCATACACTTGGTGTGTTTTGAAGTACCCAACATACTTGACTAGACAACTAGAGGTGTATGATGTAAACTTATTGTGTTATTGTGCCTTTAGTGTGAAATCTTGTCTACTTTGCTGCGTTTTTCTACTTTGCTGCGTTTTTCTATCATATGTGTAACACTTTGATGCATGAAGATGACAATATCGTTAGCAGCATTAAGAAGTAAAAGATATGGAGAAACTGGAGACTGAATGAGGGTATGTATTGCAGGCTGAAAGAAGGGGTAAAATGCTGTTGACGATGATTAAAGTGAACGATCATATGTATAGAGGGTGGCCACTGCCTTGAATATTGCTAGACAAGTTTTTATGCAATGATGGCGATGACAGGACTACAACATAAGATGAGACTTGCGGTATTTCAAGGGGAAAACGAAAGTAAACAACGAAGCTTTCATACGTACGGTTTTATTAATGGCTAATTGTAATCAGTTTAATCGGATGCCGACGTTAGAGCATAATGTTTTTACAACACACGACGCGAACCTATAACGTAATATTTGGCGCGAGTACGTGTGTGTCTGTGTCATTTCATTGATAAATGTGCAGAGGTACAGAGTGTGTACGTACTTTACCTACGTTTACATCGCGTATGGTGTATGAAGTTTCGAGAGGAGCGCCGAAAGAGGGAAATCGTCTGGGCACGCGTTGGCATTTGGATAATAACAGGTGTAAAGGCGTTTTTACCTTAGACGATGGTTCGACCTAGAATCGCGCCACTCGATAAAGGGGGAAGCGCGAGAACGAATACCGAGAGGAATAGCTTTTTGAAAGTTTACCTACCCGGTGACGTACCTACATACCGAAGATATACGTCCGTCTCTTTTCTCTTTGAACGAGTGTGCTGTGTGCTTTGCTTGTGCTCCGACACCACACACGCGTTTAAAACGTCGTCATGTTAACAACCTGATGCGTAACGGTAATGTCGCCGATGGATCCCTACCCCTGCGTAAAAATTCCCAGCGGGCGTTAATACTTACATGATGACTGTACGAGAGAATTTTTACCGGAGTTTCCGTTCTTTCACTCTTTTCGCAGCATACCACGAGCAAGTTCCCCTATTTAGTGCGTATTTTGTCTTCATTTGTAGCGGTCTGATGGCGCTTCGAATCTGTATTGCACGCGATTTTTATCTAAAGGAGAAGAGTGGAGGTTGTTGGTAAATCATGTAACAAGGGTACTTGTCTGATGTCTGCGATGGTTCATTGACGAGCACCTTTTTTTTTATTAGGTCTGCGGTTAATCTGGTAATCGAAGTTGTCAGCAAGGGTGTGCAAGTGTAATTTATTGTACTGTTCGCAGTTCAATACAAAAGATTGTATACTGAGGTAGCAATGGTCGAGGAAAGTACCTGCTCGTATTCTTTTATTTGATTTTTACGACTGGATGTTGTAGGTTCTAGGTACACGATGCTTTAGGTTGATTTATTATACACATTGCTCCAGCAGACGTATCGTCTATTGCCCTCACTACGGACACTTGTCTCACTACCCCGGCATGCTAATGCGAAATACCTACCAGACTATGCTGTGTTCTTTCATCTCCCTCTTCGTCCTTCCTTCCCACGTTACATAATAGAGCCCAAGATTCACCCAGATTTGTCGCGGTCTATCTAATCAATCTCGTTTGAAAAGATATGCCATTAGCCGGTTATACAGGCTCACTTACGGTGCACCAGACAGTCTGTTCGGTCTTTATCGATATTTACTCGGTGGGGTTTTTTTATTTCGCTTTTGGCGTAGGTACTTGACAATTGCGCGGCGGCGATGGTTTGAAAAATGTGTGTGAGGAGAACGAGGAGACCGACGACCTTTAATATACGTCATCGTTTATGGCACGAGCTCGAGTTCGATACCGTTGTTCATGTTCGTCGCATTTCCTTCTTTTTATTGGGTTATTTTTATTCACTTTCGGTTTCTTTTCACAGTAGACGTGTAATCGACCTAGTGTTGACAAGTTGTCATCGTTTTTTTCCTTCACCCCGTCGTCGTTTACGTTTACAATTGCGTGTATCTATCGTTGTTTTTTTTTCATTTTACATTTACGAGCCGGCGTGCGAGTCGTTTTAACGAGTTGACGTGAAATATGGTCGTTGTTTGAAGCGGTGCTAGATCACCGAATGTTATCGGAATGTTAGAGAATTTTTCAATGTGTAAGGTTGAATGGGGTTTTTGATTTGTGGTGTACTTGTTGATGCTAAGGAGTGATTGATTGATTTCGAGAAAATTAAAAGTGAAGAAGGAGTAGAGGACTGAAATTTGGAATAGCGTTCGTATGTACAAATTGCGGGATGAAAAAAAGTGGAGGAATTTTGATATTGCTCGTATTAGGATCAAGAAAATTCATGAAATTTAAAATGGTTTTTTTTTTTGTGAAAAATGTTGGGATATTTTTGAAATATTACTTAGATATTACTGAAATATTTTTCATAATTTTTAGTGAGGCGAGATCAATTTTTTTTGAGGTTCAGACTTGGAGTTCAACTAGATCGTGATAAGTTTTGTAGATGTAAAAGTCATCTTTGACTATGGATGGCTTTGAATTTGTGGAAATATGTAGGAAGAGAAGAAAGGAATAACAGTTCTGGGTTTCATGAGAAAGAGTTATTAAACAGAAAAGCTCCTTCATGAGATGGAATTAGGGAACTGCAGGAATCTCTAGTTGGAAGAGAATAAACGCTAGCCTGGCTCCTCCAATGGAAAACTTGAAGTAAAAGTCCTCCTTGAAAATCTGAGTTTGTATGAAATGAATTTTTCATAAAAAAAATGATGACTATAATTTTGGCATGAAAATTTCTACTTGAAGTTCTTGCGATGGTAGTGTGCTCTTCTGAATAGTAAGACAAAGCAACTCATTTCTAGTAAAACTCAACCAAAGCATTTTTTGGCTAAAATCATTATTTAAAGAGATACAGAAGAAAATACATATTGAACTGTTGAAATACCAAATCAATTAAAAAATTCTCAGGAAGAAAATATTTCTCGGCTGAACTCAACGGAATCTTAAAAGAATGTGCCATCCTTAGAGGGTGAAAATCCGCTACTGTCTGACACAAACTTTTTTAAAATGAAAAAAATATGAAATTCGCGCCAATTCAAGTCTGGAATACCGAACGCTAAACGGCAACCACGAGTAGACAAGTGGGCTGGATGGGCCTGTTTCGATATTTACAATTTTACGCGATTGATATAACAATGCAGCCACTTGTTACAATGGCAAAGTTTCAATAAAAACTGCTCGTTTAAATAAAAAGTCGATAAAAGGGGACGTTGCTTTATTGGCAGGAGTAGGTTAGACTAAAGCGAGTGGCGTACGTTAAGGCGTGTACATGTGTGTACTGTGTGTAGTATAAACAGAGCAGGTACGAGTGCTCTTACGGCGCGCGTTCGTCGCACCGCACCACACCTCACTACAAAAGAAGAGAAAAATGTTAATACCGCCAAATGATAGAAGAGGCTTGCGTATAAAGGTGGAGGAGGCGGAGGCGTTGTTGTATGTATGAGTATAATGTATTCGCTATCAACAAGTAGCATTTAATCCTTTTTCTCTTATTCGTTTACGATGATAAAACGCTCAGTGACGAAAACGAGCAGCAAAAGATAACGCTTCGCGACGCGATGCGGCGCAGTGTCATTTGAAATCTTAAAAGGAAAACTTCCCCGGATTAGCGTGGTGCTGTTTGCATCGTTTCGATGGTAGGCTTATGTAATGGTGAGTTAGCTTGGCGTTACGCTGTTCGAGTTCGTTCGTGTATTGCCCCGAAGCTCTGTAGACTGGTTATAAACGATGGTACGATGGTAAAATGTGGATATCCTTCGTAAGATGATGTGAGGTGGTGTACCTATGGTTTGGTTGGCCTTTAAAAATCTACGTAGTGTCTCGACTCTGGAGAGACTTTCGAATATATTCGTAATGATTGGAAGTAATGGAGGTTTTCTGAGGAAAGGTCAGTCTGCAGAATCAGAATCTTTCATCATTCTTGAATTTTCTTTTGTTTGATGAATGAGAAAATGATCCTTCGAATCCCGTTTTGATGAAGTTTTTTGAGGTGGAATGAAACAAGAAAACTGAATCGAGTCTGGATAGAGAAATTTTCCAACATTTTGAGATTGGGGTAACACATGTTCTCAAACATTTGTCAGATTGCACAAGCAGTCTGCGGCCCAACGCAACGGTTACAAAAAGGAAACGTAACGTTTTTCCGACGTCATTTGCTTGGACTGGTAGCTGAGTAAAGCACGTCGGGTGACGTATTGTCGACGGTGTATAAAATGACCAATGTTTATAAAAGCACGACGCAGCTGTTCAATTGAGTTTGTGGCACGAAGAAAGGGATTCTTTTGATAGGGATGAAGGGGCAGCGAAAAGGATTGTAGGCTGCGCGAAGGCAAGGCGAAACGAGCTATACAGCAGCGGTTTCACTATACTACCTTTTCTATGTTGTAGACTTTCTTCGAGGGGGCGGGGGGAGGTTTGATTTTGCATCCAGCAGCGTCCTCGTCCCTTTCTTTCCATTACTCTTTTCTTTGCGGCATGTTGCCGTGTTTCTTTCTTCTCTGTTTACCAGCCACTCAGACGAAGAGCCAAGGGGAGACTTGGCTATTGCGCTATTAAATACATTACCAGCAGTTTTCCTGTTCCGCATTTTATCGTTATCCCGCTTTCATTCATCCATTATCGGCTTTACACCTTTGAAGGCGCGGAGAAGAGTCGTGCTTTTTTTTTTGCGAACCACCGCACCGCTCCTCTTCTGACTGCCCCGACTACGCTGCCTTTTATCAATACGTTCGCGTTGTCTGAATTGTGGTGACCTTTTGAACGATAGGTACGCTCTTTTTTTCTCTTCTCGGCCCGACTCCCTTTGGGTTATATGAATGAATGAAAGTTGTAAATTTGTTTACGTTGGGAATTTCCTCGTCGAGTTTTTTTTTCTCCTTCCTCTTCTTGTCTTTTTTATCTCGTGGTTTTTTTGTCCATTTGTCAAAATGGGTCAGTAGGCGATTTTTTATCCTTCGATTAGGGCAAAAAATACGTATCAGCTTGACGTATACTTTGGTATATTTCTTTTCGAAACCGAAGACATGATTTATTTTTTATTTGTACAATTGGACGACATGTGTATCGAAAACGACGTGAAAAAAATAGCAATAAAACACGGTTAAATATTTAACGTCGCGTTTTAAATTGATTAATTGACGATGTGTTGCCTATGTTCTTTAGGTTATTAGAGTGAATGTTAAAGAGTATTTTCGCATTTAAATTCGCCGCTTTATTTCCGTTTTTTTTTATTGGGTAAGGTCATTAACTGAACCGACGATTGAAAGATAAACGCGTAATATGTCAATGAACTATATTTCACCATAGTTTACGGCTGGCACGAGGTTTGTGTGCGTATGTTTTTTTTTCATCAACATTACTAACAATGTATAATTTAGATGATCGGCTACCGGCGGCACACGTTTTATTGCCAGTTTATGCCTGTGTATTTATGCATATTCTCTCGAAAACTCGTCGCTGTCGTGATGCCACCGCAGTCGTTCGAAATTCCCTCATACGAGGAACCGGTTCGACTCGGCGTCGGTTTTTTTCTTCAATCGAGCGTAATTTTCCACATCGTCCTTGAAGGGTTATTTGAAACATCCCTCAAGTTTTTCCGAGACGAACTGGCTTATTAAAATTTCGAGCCACTGATGCGACGGATTTTACGAGCTAGATTTTTGTATATGTCTGCGTGTCTCCGAGCTTTTTGAAGTTTCGAGACGGTGATAGGATCCAGAGCACGTAGTCGGTCTGTTCTACCATTATGAAATTGCTTCAAGGTTGGAAAATGTCGCCGTTTATGTGGTTTAAGCGAAAAGGCAACGAGGCGAGTCGACGTACTTTGCAGACACGTGATGAAAAGTTTAATCGATCCGAGTGTAGTGAATGGACTAGTGTGGAAAATTTTTTCGACCGAGAATAAGTTGGAAAATGTGGTCACGAGGCGAGACATGCTTTGGATGCTTTTTTAGTAGGGGTTTGGCGAGTGTGTGTTTTGAAATGAATTGATAAATTTTGGGGGGTTTATAATTCGATATTGGATGTTGAGTGTTTTGAAATTGGTGAGTGATAATTTAGGTGATTGAGTAAAACAGAAGTTGCTGTCTAAAGATGACTAATTCTGAGGCCTAATTTCTGTTCAAAAGTTTTCAAGAGTGAGTGATCTAATCAATTCGAGAGAAGGAGTTACCTCTTTGATTTAATTTTTTGAAAACTTCAATTTTGATCTAAATGTCATTGAGTATTTTCATTTCAGGGGATTACAAACTGTGGTGTGGCAAGTATTAAATTTGTTCAACAATATAGTTCTGTGTGTAGAAAATGAATTTGAGACAGCTCCCTTAAAGTACTATAAAAATTAAAAAGTATCTAAATCGAATTAATTCAATTTCAGTGTGAGCAGAGTGGATGAGCGAGACTTTATTGTTGAAGGAATGAGATGAATAAGGAGAGATGGAGAAGCAAAAAGAGAAGAGTTACATTGTGTAGGTACGGTTGGCTCGTAAGATTAAAACTTTTTACTTTCCATCGTCGATGTAAAATTTGCGTAGGTTTTAAGTAATTTCCGCTCAAGTGGAATTGATTCCAAGCTCGACGATGAGTCTCTTTGTTTCTTTTTTACACCTCCCTCCGCACTGTCCCTATCCATTTTTCATGTTCTATCCGCTGAAAATTAGTGAAAAACGTGAATGAGATCTTTAAAATTCTGTATTTTGAGGCTGTGCTTCAAGTCGAATGATCCAAGGTAGTTGCAGGTATTTGAGTATCAAGTTTTTCGTGGTGTAAAGCGAAGAGGGCTGTTGGAAACCTAAACAGAATGTATCGCAGATGTTCATTCGGGTGGCTTGTGTTCAACGTAGGTTTTTTTCGCTATGCCTTTTTTTGGAGGAACAGCTGACATGTAGTTTTTTCGCCCGGCTCGTAGGCTCGAATCCGAGCATATGATGGTAAATGTGTTTGGTATTTTATTTTTTCCTTCGCTGCTCTGTATCAAGTATTGTGTGAGCTGTTCGCGTATCGCGGAGCGAACAAAAAATATATCGATTATCTTATCGCTATTTCTTTTGAAAATTTTCTCGTCTCAATGCTGCTATGCTGGTGTTTGCGGCGAAGTCTTATTTATGTTGGCGATAAGTTGAGCTGTGTACTTTGGCAAGGCGATATGAGCAGCGTGATCTAGCGGCGATATGTCGACATGTTAGCAATCGCGCTCCTATATACGTTGGCCTCTTTGGTGTGAATACGAGTACGAGCTATGAGCATGTGTGCGAGTGGTTTTTTTTACGTGTTTCTTCATCGGCGTCGTAGTCGTCGCCATCGTCGTATATTACAGTACATGTACGTATACGTACGCTGCTCTACAACACTGCACACACATATACACGTAAACCGCTGCCGCGCGCTGTTCACGCTATCGCGCTGACGTTAGCCGTATAACCTTGTTTGTGTTATTTCCGATGACGTCATCGATATTTGTTCATACACGACCGTATACGGGTTGGCAACACTGACGGTAGAAAATTAAATTTATATACGTCGAATAGCGCGCCATCACTCTGTACATAAGTACAGTCCAACGAGTCGGTGGTTAGCAGCGTCGATACCAGCCCATGCACAGAATGAAAATTTTCATCGTGGATTGATGTTACGCCGCAGTTTGGTCAATGTTTTGAGCAAATTGTGAGAGAGGCCAGAGATGGGATGGTATTTGAGGGTTTGCTGAATGCTGAAATTCTTTCAAGTTCAAATTTGTTCAGTATTTGGGCCAAAATGGGAATTGAGAGATGGTAGAGGATTGTGCTGGAAATGAAAATACCACCAGAGTCCAAGTGCTGTTTGAGTTGAGCCTTAGATCATGAATTCAATTGAAGTTCTAAAGCTGAGGTTCTGAAGATTTGGAGACACAATGGAAGAAAGCTGCTGTTCCCATCAAGAAACCCTTTCAGTTCATCAAGTGTCCTTTGATTCCTGGAAGCATCCCTAGAAATGAATTGCTTCGGCAAATCCATTTGCTAATAGGCCTGAGTTTGCTTGGAAATCGTTTGATGCTGCAGTCAATACAGAGACCGAACACCGATCCGACTTTGAGGAAACAAAATCGTTATTTTTTCTTATTTTTTTCAATCTGTCTACAAAATCACCAAATTGAAGCTGTCTCAGATTGGTAACAAAATGGTATCTTCCTGAATAGTGTAACGTCTTAGCTTTGAAACTGTAAAAGATCTACCCATCAATTCTAGTGGATGGATTCACCAGTGAGCAAGAGTTTGTTTGAAATCAACATGGAGAAATAGGAACTATGATATAGTTCAAGATGCCAAAACCATCATTTAGACTATTTTTCAACTTGATTCTCACAAGTTCTGAGAGTAGAAGTAAAATTGATGGGCTTTCAATGGTCACAGCGACCAGGGATGTAAGGCTTCTGTGGATTACATTCAGTGACTGCAGTTTCCATATCAATCTTTGGACATTGTTTGGTATTTTAGCCTATGTTGAAAAAGTAGTGGATTAGGCCTCACTCATCTTGAGATTGGGGTCCCTGAAAAAAAAGTAATTTTAGCCATGTTGAAAAAGTGGTTAGGTAGGCCCTACATGTCTTGGGATTGGTGTCATCCCCCCCAAAAAGTATTTGAGCCTATATTGAAAAAGTATATGGTTAGGCCCTACCTGTCTTGAGATGGATGTATTTTAGCTCATGTATAAAAAGAAGTTGGTAGGGCTTTACCCATCTTGGGATAGGGGTCCCTCCAACAAAATTTGGTCAAGAGGTAAGACTGCACTTTTGATCGAGATTGCAAGAAAATAAGACGTAGAAAAAAGTTTTAGTGACTAAAAAAAATTGACTGCTGCATAATTTTCTTATAGCCCCATGAAGCGCTTATATAGATTTTGTAAAACCTCTGTCTTCCTAGATCTCTGAAATGAATATCTATTGTTTAAAAAAAAGGAAGATCAGTTCTTCAGGTACTCAAGATATTTCTATGACAACTCCTACGATGACCCTCTATTTTTGCCACACACAAAAGTGATGTTCAACCCTCAAATTTTGACTATGAAAGCCTCTGGAATCAACATTCCTGCAAAAGCAGATGTTTCAATCATAATTCCTGAAAAAAGTCTTCACCCACAACTCTCTGCTCTTGAGACTGGTCAAATAAGTTGGAATATCCACTAGTAGAATTGTCGGGTGGACTACAAAATGCAGAAACAAGCAGCACCTGTACGCAGAATTATATTGAACACTGTACCTATACCTATTCGATGTGGCAGCTACAGCGAAGGCGGGCGGATATACACGACGGTTATGTAGTACTCGGGTTGTACTAGCGGGACTTGGGACCTCGGGACTCTGGGACGATGAGAGGACAAACAGAACAGAACAGTCGAGTCGTCGACGATACTACGTACGAGCGCCGAGCGCTTACACATAGCATCCTGCTACGCCCGATGCCAGTTGGTTATGTCGGAGACTCGGAGTGTTGGTTGGAAACCGGTTTCTCTCGGATAACGTTTGTGGAGAGCGAGAGAGATCCGGAATATTGTAAAGGTAACCAACCTAAACGAGAGGTCCGCGAGCCGCCGCCACTGCCAAGCTCTTACTCTACCTATACCTTTATGTGTGCAGCGTATTTTTTTTTTACCTTAGCGATATCGACCTTTCGTGTTTTACTCAAACGCGCGCTCTCGCCATAACAGTGTTGCCAACGTTTGCGTTATTTTCGAAACCGCCTATGCAATACGACTTGTACCGAGGACGATGGCTGTAACACAGGTTTATCAATCGGTCGTGTTGTGGCGTAGCACTGCGTACAGTCGGTGAAAATTTCTTTTCTCGTAATCTGACGCAGAGCTCTGAAACAAGAGTTAAAATTTTTTTTCTTTTTATTTCTCCGCAATTCGTCGGGGTATTTTTGCCAAGTTCTCTTTAACACGTTGCATTTATATATATGAGGCAAAGGGAATGAGGAGAAAAGAACAAGAGCAGAGAAGAGACTCGTACGATTTTATGTATTCAAACGAGTATAGTATGTGTTTCGTTGAGCGTAACATTCTGTAGTTTAGCGATAGAAAAAGCAGGGATCCCTTTAGCGAGTGTTTGGGTCGCGTACGTACGTATTCTTCTATCTATATATACCTACCCAGCAATACAGTATATGTGCGTGCGATGACGACTACGAATACGAGTAGGACGACGACGATGATGACGGTGTGTATTCGGGAACACAACAACAGAACAGAGCGAACAGCACACACACCTAAAGGGAGAGCAGAGCCGAGGAGACGTACAGAAGACCCTTCTCGTACATTTGGAACGAGTCTCGTCTAAACGCAGCAGCGAACCCTTTTTGAATTATTTCCATGGGGGTTGCTCTACTCCTCTATCATGTACGACGGGCTGTGTAGCTGCGTTGTGAGAGAATGGTACGCAGCTCTACAACCATTTTCCAGCAGCTGCAGTTTACATTAATATCCGTTTCCGTCGTGTATTCTTAATTCTAAATTATATCGTTACTGTGCAGCTTTTTCGTACGGAGCTTCCAAGGGTTTTCTTCTTTTTTCCTTCGACGAACTGGTTGTCTGTGATGTCTTCGGAAAAAATTCCGGGGCATACAGTTGCAACAATTTTAATGTCTGAAAGGGTGCTCTTTTAGGAGATTGTTAGTCAGTTTTTTTGTCGAGAAAATTCTGTAGCTAAAAATTTTCCAATTCTAAGAGGGCTCGGAATATTTTCAAAGAGTCCTGAAGTATTTAGGTATTCAATGGCCATTTAATTTTTTTTTTCTTAGATATGTGTTTGAATATAAATTTCATTTGGTGTAACAGCTCTGAAGAATTGGATCTCTTTGAAATGGGATTATATCCCTTTTTGAGTATCAAAATTTTAGATTTTATCAAATATTATGTTAAATTATTTTCATTGAAGCATTATTTTCTATTTCTACATATTTCTATTTGCATTTCTTTATTATGAGTGATTTTTAATTCATTGTTGTAAAATTAGATTTCGATTTGTTTCTTTCTATTACAGAAAAAAATGGTTCAAAGCAGTTACATTTATAAAATCAGCATTGAATAAACCAAAAATAAAGGTAAATTTTGTACCTTTATCTCCGATTTATCTAGCCTTTTCCCATCTACCTACCCTTTCACTACAAGCACAAAGTTTTTGTAAGTTTTTCGATTCGATTTGTCATTTCCAATCATTAATATTCGAAAGTTTTCAGTATAATTCATCTTGAAATTCCTCATTTGTGAGTTGAAAACATACTTACCAAGTCGAGATTATAGTTTAATTATAATGACCGAATATGATTTGGTAATTGTCATAACACTCTCCTTGGCTGCCCTTCTCATTGTCATTATAGTCATCTTCACTTACGAAATGATGAGTAACCAACGCACCCAAGGCCTCAGGATGGTTAAGTCCTAAAATTCTTTTGGAAGTTTGTAGGTAATCTTAGGTACGTATGGAGACTAACCTTTTTTGTTATTAAGCTCCCTCTGTTGGAAAAAATTCACCCCTGTGCACTCATCATAGATCCAATCAGTTTGAAATTCCATTTTAGATCCACTGACCCCAAATAGAATCCATCTTTCGACAATTTTCGCTCCGAAAATTACCTTACCCAGAATTCTGATGGTAATTTACCATCTATTTACGTATCTAAACGATAGTTTGAAATTCGAAGAAATTTCAATTCGATTAATTGAATCTCGAAATATTTCCATCGTTGGAAAAAAATTACCCATACAAACGTGTATTTAAAATGTTTCATATCTGTGAAGACTCGTTATAATCTCGAATTTATGTATTGATCTTTGACCAGCTCAGTCCGTATTTGATACGAAGTACGTTCGTAGATTTCTCTCTTATCATATCACCGCCGCCTTGTAAAAACTACGTTGGAAAATCGGTATAAGAGTGTACAGGTTTGATTAGTGTATTATTCGAGAAAGAGAGAGAGAAAAGAGAAGAGTTCGCGTATAAAACGCGAACAGGGCGCTTCGACGACGTTGAACGCAAACGACGTGTACTTTGGCTGAGCGCAGCGAACCCTTCATTTTTTTTCGACGTATGAAATATCGATCCGGATACGTTTAGACATGTTGAAGTATTGTACAGCATTGTTCGCATCATTGTGAAAACCCACGTGGCCGTGGCTGGCGTTAATTTCTTATGAGACTGGACACTGTAAGCGCTAAATTTAAACGGCGTACTATCAGCTCTCGAGAGATGATTAGAATTGGCTCGCGCCTTATCTCAAATTTTTTTCTGTTTCGTTGCTAAATGATTATGAAAAATTATCGTCGTCGATGATTTTTTTTCGTAGTTATAATACCTATGGCTTGAAAGATAAGTATAAGGTGGTGCACAAATTACATACACGTGAAATAATTTTCCGCCTGCGTTGGTGGAATGAGGCCCCCTTAAATCAGGAAGAGGTATGAGGTATTGTATAATGTTCGAAGAGTAGAATAGGAAAAAAAAATCGACGCCGTTCGGGGAAGTAGCGGTGGAGTGGCGAGTTCTTGGTGTGAATTTGATTCACATAGAAAATGTTGCATAGATAGCTGTGTGTATAGTATACCTACGTAGTTTCGCGAAGCGTATACGACCCAGGTTGTTTCTGCGTAATAGATGCAGTCTGTTAGGCTTCATAACCGTGGCGAATAGATTCGCAGAGAGCTAGGTTTTTGTGAGAGTTGCAACGTGTATACTTCGATACACAATAGCGAGTCTTAAGTAGGACAAAACGGTCTGACGGCGTCGTCGAATGATGGTAGAATCGAGTTGTGTGTCGGTTACGCTTGGATATAATCGTTCGATGGCGTAGCCACGTCTTGGTTGGCCCTAAAAAAGATACAAGTCCAGGTTTGCATTTGCCCTCGAGTTGCCAGCTCAGGTTTTGAGATAAATTTGAGGTATTGGTGATTGGAAGATAGATATTTTTAGAACTGGGATCTTGGTTTGGAGAAACAAAGAATTTTTGTGTTTGAAGTCATCATCAGAAAATTTGGGGAGTTGTTTTGGATAACTCTGCAGGAATGGAGTAAACAGAGGCAATACTCCGATGCCACCTCAGTTTCATGAAATCTTTTCTGTAAGGGTATGAAAATGTACGTGCGAATCGAGTAAAAATATACAAAAGAACAAGACTACACAACGGACTGGTAGAACGTGCGGTTGCATGGTTACGGTATCGGCAGTGGCCCGCTTCACTGTGGTATTCGAGCAGCTCGTTCGAGAACGAGTTTTATACGAACGTATTGTTAGGCAGGCGAGAAAGTGTACGCGAACGAGCATTATTCTCCTCCACAGAGTGGTGCCGTCCTTGTTCCACGCATTCTTACTTTATATAGTCACCCACGCTTCACCTTCGCGTATCGTCGTCGTGTTTCTTCAAGTACGTAGTACAGAAAAAGCAACCGACGGAGGGACAGAGATAGAGAATATCCAACAGCGAGCGAAAGAACAAGATTCGTTTGAAGAAGCGTTTCAGCAGGCTTTCGAGTTGTAGGATAGGGGATTCGTTGATGTTCCGAAGGAATTTCCAACCTTTGTAGGGAGTGGAGATGAGGAGGGGTGTTTGAATTCTGAAAAAGACTGGATTGACAATCTGTGGCGAAATGGGCTCATTAGGAGATGCGATGGGTGGCGAAGTTGATGAAGCAATGTAGAAAGGACAGTTATTGTTAATACTTTTTTTTTTTTTTCATTTTACTTATAATGTTTCTTGAATACTTGAATCACTTTTCTTCTCAGTCAACTTTTTGAGTGTGTGAGTGTTTGAGTTACAGTTTTTGAACTGGTAGATTTTGAGTTTCGTTTCCGAAAAACCACAACGCCTCTTTGGAAACCAGATTGCTTGAGTGACTAAGAAATCTTATGAGCATTCAACGAATAATTTTCGAGTTTTTGAATTTCCTTTGTCATTTAAATATGAATCTTATTGTTTCAAGTTTCTGACCAATGATAAACCAAATGGGAGATGAGAACTGAGCAGGCAGTGCATTCTTTGAGAAGGAATTGTGATTTTAGTTGAAACTACTGGATTTTATGGAAAGTTTGGAAAAATTGCATCTCCAGACGGAAAATTGCATTTTGAGTAAAAAGTCTCGAAAAATTCCATCTAAGTCCAAATTTTATATTTTTCGCCCCCTTAACAGTTGGAAAAAGTGATGTAGTGAAGTGGAGGAATGAGGAAAGTAGGTCTTCCGAATATTCAAAAATTTAGAGAAGAATGTAAGTATTTTGTGTTGAGAGAATTAGATTTACAATGGGAAATTCTCACTTTTTAGCCTCCCACCCACAATTGAGAGGAAGAGGGAGTTTCAGGGGAATTTTTCAAATCTTGGCGGTGTTGAGGGAAACTGGTTCGATCTTCAATGGTTGGATAGATTAGCAGATGACAAACATTTTTTTTCAATAAAATTTTTCATGGTTTTAGTTTTTTTTTTTTTTTAATAAATCTAAGTTTTTTTTGAAAAGTTTTTTTTTTCAAATAAACCCAAAAGTTTTTCTTGAAATTTTTTTTTCAAATAAATCAAGTTTTTCTTGAAAAGTTTTTTTTGTATGAAGGTTTGTCTCTAAACATTTTTTGTACTTGCTGAACTATCATTGCCAACAGTAAGAAGGTGCGTGTTGGTGTAATAACCAGCAAAAAAGTCTGAGAAAACCTCCAACCGTATGACCTTAGAGCAACAAACACGGAGATTTCCTCTAGTGTTGCAATCAAACTTGATGTACCCACGGAAGAAACTTCCTGGAATGTGACCAACAAAAAGAAAGTTTTTGATCCTTTTTCATACTACTCTTTTCAAGTCTTGGTTGTGAGTTCTTTTCAGAGATTTTTGACTGTTTGAGGAATCAACTGAAATAATTCTGAAAGCAGAGTCCTGTTTAGGATCGTAAGTGTTCGAATGGTCAAGAAAGCTGGAGGCAGTATGAGATCATAGTTTTTCTGAGATCTTGGAGGTACTAAAGGCAGTGTCCAATGTGAATTTTCAGAGGCCTCAACTGTTCGAGTAGCCGAACAAGAAAGTTGAGGGCAGGGTTTTGGTATGATGGAATTTTTG
Organism: Pseudococcus longispinus; assembly: GCA_900064475.1. Lineage (NCBI taxonomy): Eukaryota > Metazoa > Arthropoda > Insecta > Hemiptera > Pseudococcidae > Pseudococcus > Pseudococcus longispinus. The sequence continues at coordinate 43,566 of FIZU01009446.1, forward strand.
GAAGTCTTCATCATTTGAATAGTCCGACAGAAGAGGTGCTGAAGGCAGGACAGGGTCACATGAAAAATTGACTTATTTTCAAGTTACTATAGGCAAAGCCTATTCAGAGCTGATAAGAGATAATGAAGGCAGGATCTGATTTGAGGTCTCTGAGGTCTCACCTGTTCGAATGGTCCAACTGAAAGAGCGTTGAAGGCAGGTTTTGTTATGATGGAGTGTTTGATGGTTCTGGCAATTCAAGTAGTGTAACAAGGGACATCCTGAAGTGGAGGTCCTAACTATTCAAGTAGTGTAACAAGAGACATCCTTAAGACAAGATTTGGTATGATAGAGTGTTTGGAGGTCCTGACTGTTCATGTAGTGTAACAAAAGACATTCTGAAGGCAGGGTCCACATAAGAAATTATCAGATGTTTTCAATGATTCGGCACTAAAACGTGAAAGGGCAATAGCCCTACTCTTAATTAAATTAATGAACCTAACCTAACCTAACATTAATCGTCTGGCCAACGAATTTCTTCATGTTTTTATTATAATTATAATGATACGTACGGAATATTTGAACGAAACAGGTTTCTAATCATTTGTTTGTTTTTCTGTTTGCGCAGACTTCTTCTAACATGGGTTTGCAAATGTTGTCAAATAGCGGTAAAAGAGCGCGAGAGGATTGCCTGAATGGCGAAGACGACGACGACGGTCCGATGCCGGCCAAGTTGGGCAAAACGACCGACGACAGTCTTTGGGACGAGTACTACCCGGCTGGCAAATGTTACCAATGCAACGAAGCAGGCTCAGCAGCGACGGCTGTATCTCCAGCCATGGGTGCCGGAGCAGCCACGCCGCAGACCGCGCCGCAGTCAGCGTCGTTTTACAATTCGGCTTCGGCGTTCGCGTGCGAACAATACAATCCGGCCAGCACCCAGTGTTGGCCTGCTCAGCTCACCCATCAAGGGTCGACGAACAACGTGAACCCCTCGACGGCGTCCGCTAACGCCGCCAATTTAGTAAACCAAACCAACGGCAGTAGCCAGTGCAGTGTACATTTAAGTAACCATATGTGTAACGGTACCGCGGTCGCGAATTCGTCCGGTATTTCGGTTACGGGAGGCGTCGCGACGGTGCCCGGTTCGCCGCCTCATCCGGCCTCGGTGGCGCCCGCTTTCCATGGCGGTCCTGCGTCGCCCCAAGCTCAAGCGGCCACCGTGCCGCCGACTCATCCGCAGCAACACCAGCAGACCATCAGATGCGACGAGAATGGCAAATCGTACTTAGACTTGGGCAGCGGTAGCGCCCCTACCACCCCCAATTCGAACGTGTTCAGTAGTCGGTGCTGTAATCCGAGAACTAAGTGGTGTATGTGCGGTCCGTCGTGCTATCGTCAACGTAGATTAACTGTTTTAAATATTTCTATGTGTAAATTAGGTCGTTATAGACAATTCACCGATCCGAGCCTTTATCGTTCGGTTTTAATATGTAATACGTTAAGGTACATCGAAAGGGAAATGGAACAAGAGGGTTGTTTCGCCAATAACCAACAAACGCCTCCGCTCATCGTGCTAGAGCCTCCGCCCGAGCCTCCCAGAGCACCGACGCCGTATCCTCCTCCGTTATCTCAAACCAATCTTCAAGACGATAACGACTCCGGTATCGGCGACGATAATCGTAGCATTAATTGGGGCTCGGTCCTCAGCCTGTCCAGCCAATCCGATCTGGATCCTTTGAACAACAACGACTCGCTCGGCGAGTTGGATTTTAGTCAAGATTTCGAGGATATCATACCCTCGTGCAAACTGACACCCCTCAGTGTCGACGATATCCTCAAAACCGTGCCACCTACGACGCAACCGAGCAAAGAATCTCCAGATATCGATAATATTATGCAAGTATTAAGGTTTACCAATTAACTCCTCCTTTTTTTTCTTCTATTTTTTTAATTTTTCATTGTTCTACTTTTTTTCCCGTTAATTTTTTTCTTTTTTTTTTTCGTTTTTCTCTCCTCTACTCTTCCTTTCAACGCTCCTCCAATCCCATCCAATTTTTCTACTGTGGTCTTGTATTCTCCGTCTCTCTATCTTTCTGTCTTTTTGTGTCTTGTCTCGATTTCTATCGCCTTTATCTTTGTGAATTTTTTGTTCTGTTATTCTCCTTATTTTTTTTTCCTGACGCGTTTATACGATTTTACGTATTACACGAGAATGATGAAATTTGCATCGGTCGTCGCATTTTTTTTTCTTCATCACCCTTCTCCCTAATTTTTAAGAAAATTTTTTTGTTTTTTCAAAAATTTCTAAATCGCATTTGCGAATTCCTTTCTTTCTTAGTTCTCTTCTTTTTTTTTTTGTTGTACGAAAACTTTCACAGGCTGAATAGCCCTGCTGTTCGTTTGTACTCGTAACAGTACGAGTTTGAGATATTTTTGTTATGCTTTGGATTGTATAGCGTCGGTGAATGCTACGAAAGCAATCTTACCAAAAATAACTTTGAAAATGCGTCGTCGTGTGTTTTATACTATTATTTTAAAACGTGTTCGTAGCCGCATTAAATGCGCACATTTTCGACGCGAGTTGTTCGATTTAGAAAAGAAAAATTTTCATTTTTGATTTGGCGTAAATTTTTACCATCGACCAGTTCTCCCCTCTTTTCCTCGCGTCTGCTGTGCTTGATCGGTCTGGTGAATTATTCCAAGTTGTAAAGAAGTAAAAAAAAAGGTTGCAGAAAAATCAAAATTATTTTTACGACCATTAATTTATATTTTTGCTCGTGCGCGGGAGTAAGAATATGAGGAAATTTTTATTTAAGGTGAAATTTTTACTAAATTCATGTTGGTGGTTCGTTAGCTTTAATTTTTATTCGTAATTAGTTATTTAGGAAATGATCTGTGATTGTATTGTTATTTTTTCTCATTCTTCGAGTATGCCCTCTTTTTTCTCTCTATATTTTTTATTATTATTTTTACGTGCACGAACGCAGTTTCGATTTTGATTGGTTTACTCCTTCAATGATGCTGGTTCGGGGTACCGCGTGTGCCCGGATTGAGCATGTGGTGCTACGTTGATTTGTAGTTTTCGTATTTTACTTTTTCGTCTTTTTCGAAGTCTTCCATGTGATTTGTTTTCTTGCCTGAAGTGTTCGAATGATTTACTTGGGTGGTGGAGTGTGAGGAGAGGGGGTAGGGAGTGGAATTTTTGCGAAATTTTGTTTTGAAAAATGATATTTTGAAATTGTTTAAAGTATTGGTAACGTTTGAATGTTTATCGTTTGGTAATCACTGATTTTATTTAATTTTATTTCGATTTGATTTGGATCCAGTTCATTCGATTTTAATTGAATGATTTTTTAATCGTGTTTTGAAATTTGATGAAAAATTTTGGAGTTTGAACCAATGTCCTTAGGCTCAGACGGGAGAGACCAAAATCAAAATTTATCGAAATATGCAAATTTTCTAATTTTTTTTGATTCAAAATTCAATATGATAAAAATTTTTCAGAAAAAATTTTTTTTGATCAACTTTAATACAATTTTTAAACTAAAAATGAAAATTTTTTCATTGATGGGGAGGGGGTGCTCTTTCACCATTTGCTCCTGTTCTGAGAAGGAGAGGTGGAGATTTTTTGTATTTCATTGCTATTTTTTCAAAAAACCTTAGCTTGTGGGAGATGACACCAACATCAAATTTTACGCAAATTTGCAAATTACCTCAATTTTTTTTATTAAAAATTCAAAATGTTGTAAATTTTCCAGAAAAAAAAAGATTTTGCAAACTTTTTGATAGACCGATCTAAATTTTTAAACAAAAAATGAAACTTGTCATGGTAGGAGAGGATTGGATCGTCATTTGCTCCTGCTCTGAGAAAAAGAGTTGAAAATTTGAATTTTATTGCTAGTTTTCAAAAAATTAGTATCTAAAAAATTACAAAAAATTGTATAAATTTTACCAATCTAAAATTCTCTCAAATTTTCCACAATTTCGATTTGTTTTTTTTTCGGAAATTTTCCATTGAGAAAAGGAAAATACGTCATTCATACAAAAACAATCGAGGCGTTATTTAAACAATTACAATATTTTCTGGAAGAATGATTTTATTCTTCACCTCCTCCCTCACCCAAGAAAGTTCATCGATTCGAATAAATTGTTTTGTAAAAAAAATGAGCAATTCGTTGCACCAATTTTTATTCCAAAATTTTCGAAAATTTTATCAAAATTGTAGACGATAATCAACGAGTAAACAATTCAACACTTGGAAGCTGTGTTCGTCGATGAAAATTTAGTCTAATTAATGGGCAGCTATTATAATGTAAAAATTCGTATCGTGTAATTTTTTTCAACTCGCCGAAATCAAATTCAATAGCAATATAAATTATTGGTCCGGAAAAAGAATAGAGTATTTTTCTGCATTTTATTTTCACCGAATACACACACACAAGGTAAACGTAGGTAGTTTTATAAAAAAATTTTTTACTTGATCATTCGGGTTGCTCATTAGTTTAATATGAAATTTCTAATACCTATTCTAACGTTTATATATTTTATTACGCATAATATTTTGTTTTAACCAGCGCGAAAATTGTACTTAAATAGTCTTAAAGATATTTTTACGTTTTTCACGAATTTTACAAGATAAAAATTGATCTATTTTTTTAACGAAAATTTCACCATGATACGTGTCATTTTTCCTCTCCCAATTCCGTTTGCGGATTCGTTTCATTAAATCAGCCAATATTTGACTTTGTAGAAATACTGCTCCATAATATGTAATTTTTTTTAAAATTAACAAAGAAATTCGATTATAGTACGATGGAAAAAATCGCACGGCCGTCCAATGCAGCTAGATTATAATGTAGCATGTAACTGGTCTACTTACGTAAATAAAAGTGTTTTTTTTTTGCGAAAAAATTTCTCAAAGTCCTGCGTAAATTTTAAGTATAAAATTTAGATTTATTTATTATCGATACATAAGCAATTAAATGTTACCATATGATTGTTACTCTGTTTAAAAAATATCAGTACCATTATGTATGTACTTGCGTATATGTTTTATTTATTTATTTTTTTAAACAAAAAATTAACTATTTATTAATTGAAAAATTTATATAATTGTTTGGGAAAAATTCTTTAAGCTAGTAGCAAATTTCCTAGTTTTACGTATTTTTTCTTCGGAGAAAAAAAAATGAAGATAAGTTTAAGTGTGTACCTAAGATATGCTATCGAAAGCTGTAGTGCAATATTCAATAACAATCGATGAATTTTTTTTCATCTTGGATCAAATTTTCCAATAGCCACATTAAATGCTGAAAAATGTACCTACGAAATAAACGTCGTATTACGTTCGTGTTCGTGGATGAAAAAAAAATACGAGAGGGAAACAAAATGCTCAAATCGTGTCTGGCAATTGGAAAATTTGATTAAAGAATGAAAGCAGTAAAAAAGAAAATACTTAAAAAAACATTTAAATTCACGGCTGTATAACTCGCAGAAGTAACCAACGATGGTGAAATAATTTCCTTAATTTTTATTTATTATTGTATTTCATTTCTCTCCTTTTTTTTTTTTTTTTAAATCTGAGCTTGGAATTTAAATGTTTCCTATTTGATAATCGAATGATTCACCCAGAACAGATGTTTTTATTGGGAATCTCTTCAGCTCCGTCTTAATTTATTTATTCGCTGGTGATTTGCAATACAAATGTCACGGTGGAGATATTCGATTAGCAGATTTTTTATACTGGTCAGTGCAAATATTATAAGTATTTGAAATGCATTTTTGTACAGTTTTTATATTTTTTCCCCCTTCTTTCTAAAACAAATTTAATATTAGCTACGAGAACAAGAAAAATGCGTCGTGTTAACTTTTTTTTTTTGTGAATTCGCATTATTGTCGTGTATCGTAAATGTATATAATCATGATCTCTTATTTGATATAGAACATAATGTATTTTAATGTAAATAATTTTCGTGTATAAATTTGAGAAACATGTTTTGACAATTATTTCATTATATTTGTTTTTTGAACGATGTCTTGATCATTTTTTCAACATGGGGTGATAATTCGAGAGATTGAGGGATTCTGAAGGGGCTGCTGATGCTGGGAAAATCATCAAAGTGATTTGAGATCAGAAGCTGAGAATTGAAATCATCAATTTCAACCTGCGTGAAGTATATGAGACTATCAGAACACGTTGCGATGGAATTGGAATAATTCTTCTGCAGGTAGATACCCAAAACTTTGAAGTCTGCAGTCCTATTGGCAAAAAGTGTTCATTGAATTGACTTTTTTGCGGCCCAAAAAAATCAGTTGGCTTTTCGTAAGTATGGGCCCAACATTGCAGAAAATACGTATTTCGGATTTTCGCAGAGGGACAATGAGGGACTGGAGCCTAAAAACCCCCAATTTTCAATATGGCTCCGGCCCAAAAAATTTTTCAACAGTTTGGTAGCGGATACTTCCCTCACTCCAAATATATGTATACATGCAGGCAGTGACCCAATGGGGCGCTAGTGCCCCCTAAAGGTGATTTTTAGCCAAATTTGGCTAATTTTGACATAAAAATGATTGTGCATGTGCCATATGATCTGGGCCCCCATAAAAAACTCATCCGAAACATGAATGGGCTCACTTTGCATCAATTAAGCCAAAGTTTTTGAAAAACGGTTGGCACAATGGGGCGTATAGTTGAATTTCAGAGTTGAGCGCCCCCCCCCCCCCACATCTAAGTAAAAATGAACTCTCATATAGCTTTTCAAAAGTTACATTGCGATATATAAAAATGGGTTAAAATTTCATCAGAAATTCAAAAATCACGACCAAATTTTTTTTGAACATTTTTTAAAAGAATTTGGGGCCCTGAATTGAATCAATTTTTGGATACAATTGAAAAATGGTCATGCGACCTATTGAAATGGGTTAAAATTTCGCCAAAAATGCAAAAATCACGACGAAAATTTTTTTTGAGCAATTTTTGAAATTTTAGAGATTTTAAAATTGGTCAATTTTTATACATTATTGAAAAACCACCATGCGACCTATCAAAATGGGTTGAAATTTCGCAAAAAATCCAAAAATCATGATGAAATTTTTTTCAAGCAATTTTTGAAATTTTTAGAGATTTTAAAATTTTAGACAATATTGAAAAATTGCCGTGTGATCTATTAAAATGGTTTGAAATTTCGTCAGAAAATCAAATATCATGATCAATTTTTTTTTAGCATTTTTTTGAGAATTTGTAGCCCTAAATTGAGATTTTTTTGGATATTTTCAAATACTATCGTGCGACCTATTAAAATGGGTTTAAATTTCGCCAAAAATTCAAAAATCACGACGAAAATTTTTTTTCGAGCAATTGGGAACTATATTGTGTCGAACATGGAATTGGAATTAGTCCTGAGCAATATTTGAAATTTTGGAGATATTAATTGGTCAATTTTCAGACAATATTGAAAAATTATCGCGCGGCCTATTAACATGGGTTGAAATTTCGTCAGAAAATCAAAAATCAAGATCAATTCTTTTTAGCGTTTTTTTGAGAATTTGTAGCCCTAAATCGAGACTTTTTTTTGGATATTTTCCGAATACTATCGTGCGACCTATCAAAATGGGTAGAAATTTCGCCAAAAATCCAAAAATCAGGACAAAAATTTTTTTTGAGCAATTTTTGAAATTTTGAAGATTTTAAAATTGGTCAATTTTTAGACAATATTGAAAAATTACCGTGCGGCCTATTAAAATGGGTTGAAATTTCGTCAAAAAATCAAATATCACGATCAAATTTTTTTTGAGAATTTTTTGAGAATTTAGACGTTTTCTTGGATATGTTCGAAATACTGTCGTGCGACCTATCAAATGGGTAGAAATTTCGTTAGAAATTCTAAAATTATGATCAATTTTTTTTGAGAATTTGAACTGTAAATTAAAAAAATAATTGATGTTTTTGTTTTTCTTTCGAAATTCCTTGCATTCTTATTTATTGCGTGATAAATGCTTAAAACTGTTCAAAAACCAGCGCCATCTCAGGCTCGAAATTCTCAAAAAAAATATCATAATTTTTGAATTTCTGACAAAATTTCAACCCATTTTAATAAGTCGCACGATAGTATTTGGAAAATACTCAAAAAAAAATGTCTCAATTTAGGACTCAAAATTTTCAAAAAATGCTGAAAAAAATTGATGTTGATTTTTGAATTTATTACGAAATTTCAACCCATTTTAATAAGTCGCACGATAGTATTTCGAGAATATCCAAAAAAACCATCTCAAAATATTCGAAAACCAGCGCCATCTCAGGCTCGAAATTCTCAAAAAAAAATTACTATAATTTTTGAATTTCTGACGAAATTTCAACTCATTTTAATAAGTCGCCCGATAGTACTTAGAAAATACTCAAAAAAATCTCGATCAATTTAGGACTCAAAATTTTCAAAAAATGTTTAAAAAAATTGATGTTGATTTTTTAATTTCTTACGAAATTTCAACCCATTTTAATAAGTCGCACGATAGTATTTCGAAAATATCCAAACAACCATCTCAATTTAAAGCTCCAAATTCTCAAAAAATGCTCAAAAAATAGTTTGATCGTGAGTTTCGATCTTCTCCCGCAATTTAACCCCATTTTAATAGGTAGCACGATAGTATTTCGAAAATTTCTAAAAATCGCCTCAGTTCAGAGCTAAAAATTCTCAAAAAAAATTAGGTCGTGATTTTTGAATTTTTAGCGAAATTTCATGCGATTTTAATAGGTTGCACTGTATTTTTTCGCTAATATCCAAAAATCGGTTGAATTTAGGGGTCCAAATTCTCAGAAAAATGCCCCAAAAAAATTTGGTTATGATTTTTGAATTTTTAGTAAAATTTCAACTTATTTTAATGGGTTGCAAGGTAACTTTTGAAAATTGTTGCAAGAGCTCATTTTCGCTTGAAATTACGGGGTGCGCACAATTTTGAAATTCAACTACTCCCTATTGTGCCAACCGTTTTTCATAAACTTTGGCCTAATTTGTGTGAAATGAACCCATTTATGTTTTGGATTTGGTTTTTTCTTGGCGCCAAAAATGTCCAAATTTGGCAAAAAAATTGCGTTCAAGGGATACTAACTCCCCATTGTGACGCTGGCCACATGTTGTATGCATATATTTTGAATGAGGGTATTGTCCACTACCAAACTGAAAAAAAATTTGGGCCGGAGTCATTTTGAAAATTAGGAGTTTTTAGGCTCCAGTTCCTCATTGCGCTGCTACGAAAATCCAAAATACGAATTTTCTACAATACACCTAAAAAAGCCGAATTAGTTTTTTGGCCGCAAAAAAGTCTACGAATTTCGATTTCTAGAGCAATTTTTGCCAATTGGGATTATAGACTATTGCATCTGCCTACCCACATACCAAATACCTGCTAAAATAACATCGAAGGTTTTTCAGGTTTCACAAATCGTGCAAGTTTTCTCAAGTGCACATTTTCATTTAAAAGAATTCAACAACTTTTAAATCGAATCGACATACGATAAGAGAACCTATCTAATGCATTGCTCATTTGTTCGAATTCGTTGAAAAAATACTCTCTACGATCGAACTATTCTAATGAATTAAAAAATTAATCCTTTGATACGATGCAAAGCATGCCTTTTTTTCATTCATCGACGACCTGCATTAAAACTCGTGTCAGAATTATCATTTCGAGCTTGTATATTCAGGCAAACGTAGTAATTGAAATACGTTACGCAATCATATCGTATCTTTTCTTATCAGTTCACGTACGATTTAGAGTAACATCAAGCTCTAGAAAGTACTGATAAGAGTCATTATTTTACTGTTACTTTAATATTATGGAATGTAATACGTATTTTAGGCCTAGGTATACTACGTTTGTAACTAAAACTACTGACTAGGTACTTGACCAGTATATTGGAGAATTTCAATGAATCACTGATAACAACAGATAAACCAATTGATAAAATTATATTTACACGAGTGTTATCTATGATAATGAGAACCTGTCGTGCCATTGTACAAACAAGTATTTTTTTTAAAAACAATCTTTCGAGTGTACGTAGGTAATTTTTTAAATAATTGCAATTTTATTTTGAAACATTTTTATGAGTTGAATAAATTTGAGTGAAAAGGATCAGTTTTGTAGCGATGATTAGACATGGTATTATTTCATTTATTAGTTTGATGAGACCAATTAAAAACTATAGCTAGGAATAGGCCTATGAAGAAATTAGGTATACCATTATTTTAATGTTTTAATATCTAGATAGCGCTGTATGCAATGCCTTAGAAAAAATGATTACTTTAGAGAATGTAATTTTATTCGATTCGATGTTCGTGTTTCAAGTTATTACACGAGTTGATGTACGATATACTATCGATATTTTTTATATTATTTAGTAAAAATGAAATTTAGAAGAGTTTTTATTATTTTTACGAATTATTATTCAATTTATCAATGAAATTATTTAGGTAGAACGAAGATGAAAGCTAGAATATTTCAAATACTTTTGTACTTGAATACACAAGTTCAAAGTTATTAGAGTCAGTAGATTTCTGATTGGATCTTAATGTCGAAGCTAAATTTTATTAAATTATTTTAGAAATCGAAAGTATTACGATGATGCTGACATTTCTCTACTATCAGGAATATTATTACAAAATAATTCTTCGTGTTTTACTAATATTTCAGCTTCATTATTACTTTACTCGTATTGCGTTTTATTTTGAAACAACGTTAAGCTCGAATAAGTGCGATAGCACACCGACAAAACTGCGCATTTTAAAGTTCGCCGAATTTCCTACAGATGGCGTCATCGTAATAAATTTTCAAGTACGAATTGTAAAAATAACCCAGAATTTTGTTCTAAAAACAAAACACGAAGAGCAAAAATTCGTCACGAAATTAGTAATTTTCTATATTGATTGAATTTCGTATTTTGTGGCGGAAAGTATTGACCTTTGAGGTTCATTTTGAGTTATATCGGTTTGAAATCGAAAATTTGTAGGTTTGGGTACGTGGTATGTTGTAGAATGTAACGATGGAATGTAGGTAACGAAAGAATTAATTCGAAAAAAGAATTATTTTATTCTAGTTGAGGATCTAGTCTTGTTAAAAGTCTGCTATAAAATTAACTTTGTTAAATAATACTGCGGGAGTTCTTCGATAATAATTATTTTGAAAAAACCATGCTTAATGATGAAATTCAAAACCTGCGAACAGTATTGATTTTGCAGCATCAACCTTTTTCGTAATTTTAGCCTTAGCTGTGCCACGTACTGTGTGCTGCTAACTGAATCGTTGCTGAAGAAAAACCCTTTTCTTCTTTCTTCGCCTGTGGCTTTGAATATGCGTTGAAAGTAATTAATTTTTGCAGATTTTTCAACGAATTTTTTATTTTCAATAAATCATAATTGTTCTTATTTAAAAAAAAAAAAAAAAAAAAATGAAAAGTTATTTAGAATGCATTAAGTATCATAAAATCTTGAACCAACTGAATATTATTTGACAATATGACATTATTTGTTTTTTTTTCAGGCTGATGGCATTTTCAACTGAACGAAAATGATGAAGAAGAAATTGATTTAATCGAAATTATCCTAAGGTGGTTTTTGGTACGTAGATATTTCTTTTCAGGAGGAATTTTTCAAAAAAATGAACTTGAGTATATTTTAGTTTTCAATTTTGATCTATGCAGCTACAAAGCCGAACCGAACGAAGAATATTTTACATTCCTCGAGATTCTAGAATGATAAAATTACAACTGCGATAAAAAAAATTACAAAATCACGACTCTTCTAGTCTTTTAAACGAAATTTTTACGTTTTGTGTTTGAAAAATTCGATACGTTAGAAAATTTTGAATTTTTAGCCCTCCAAATACTGATTTCGGTTCGTCCCTGCGTTACCATTCAATTTGGCACGCTGATACAAGTTTCAGTTTATAATAAATTGAACAACGTGTGGTGCGCTCGATACAGCGTGTGAAATCGTGGTTTACATAAAGTGAAATAGAACATTAGGTTGCTGTTGGGTTGCTATGCTATAACGCTGTGAAACGTGCCTATTTGCTTCTACTGCTAGCTCGGCGTCGTCGTCGAACTCGTAGAATATACCGAGTGTACGTATAACGTTCACCGTTATAGAAAATACTATAGAGCTAGAGTACGTTCGTTGCCGATGGTTCGAGTTCTTTCTCTCGTAGCTATAGGTACTTGTTTGGGCCATGCTTTGTGATTATTTCTCTTCTGAGATAATTTTTCATCGTTCGAACTACGAAAAATGTACGAATACAGATTCATTTCAGAGATGGAAAGTTAGCTATATCAGAACAGCTCTTTTAGGCCTATTCTATATAGAATTTGTAATTTTTATTTTGAGAGATGAGCTATTGATCTGTAGCAAGTTCAATGAACAATTTTTTACCAGGGTTGAAAATGAATAATATTATATTATAGTTCGATTTGAATTATTCGTCGTTTTTTCGCTGAAATTGGTCGGTAAAGATGACGTAGGACTAGGTACTATGTGTGGATGTTCAAGCTCGACGAATGGACTATGAGTCATAGATGACTCTGGTGTGTGCATTATGAATCAGATTTTATGTTTTTCGCAATTAGTCAATGGAGGAAGTATGGTTGTACATTCGATGTGGACACGACAGTGACATTGATTATTGCCATATCGAATACATTCGTTGATAATAGGAATAGAAATTAATTTTCTTCGTTGAAATTATTTTTATTAAAATATTCGCCGAATTGATACACAAATACGATGCAAATAATGCTGGAGAACGCTACATTTTGGAGAAAATTTCATTTCGGAGTAAAAATTGTATCATCTCTCGATCTCGTGTACGTAGGGCTTGCGTCGACGTATAATTCGTAGCGTTCTTTCCACACGGTTGGTCATTACACAGTGACCAAACTGCACGTAATATTATCTTCATACGCAGACGAACGAGTATCCTTGAAAAAGGCAAATAAACAATTATTAGTTTAACCTTGGCGCGATGTACGATGTAATTTAAATACGAGTTTCTTCGCACCGACTGATGGGATTTTCTTCATGATGCGAGATTCGTCTGAATTTACAGACTCACTGTCCGGTGATAAGTGATCGATTTTTGGAGCAGCGTTCGTTAGCACATTTTAAAGAGATAATTGTAATCTTCGTTTTGGAATGTTGTATTATCCTTGTGCTGGTGATAGAAATTTTCCAAAATTTGAAACTGTAATAAAGAAAATAGTTCTTGAATTAATAGAGCAGTTGACACCCCAATAGTATTGTTGATACAACAAAAAGTATCGATACTTGGGTAGTTGATAGTATCGTTGGTAATTTTCCTTAGTTTTCTGTACCTAGCTCTCTCATCAATGTAATTTGTAAGCTGTGTTCTTTTGGGACAGCATTATTGATGATTATTCATCCTTGAGAATCTGGATTCTGTTCAATGACCTCGTACTGTAATAAGTGACATTCAGCACGTCATTTTTTGATTTACAGTTAGTATTTTCATTGAGAGAGGTTTTTTTACAGGAATATTACTGCTTTCAGAATAAGTATATCAAAGCTCTAGCGTTGACTGTTGAGCCCAGCACCCTGTAACATGTGCAAATTGTATTTAGTCTTTAAAAAAATTGTCTGTACAATGTTTATTTAAGAAAAACGAAGTTATTTATGTACCAATTTGTTGGATTCTTTTCTTTTTCAATCCTAGATATAATTCCGGATTCATTGGTGTAAATATTTGACCATATTAGAGCTTTAGGAAGTTTGTACATCTCATCTAGGTCAGCTCATCTTGCTTTTTTGTAATCAATGGTTCAGCTGAAGAAGTTTCCTCCTTTAAACAAACATATCTATGTATGAGCAAAACTACCTAATTGTATCAGAATGCAGAATTACATAAAACTAGCGAAGTTCTAGCTTTGATACTCCTTATTCTGACTTACAAGGAGTATTTCCCTTCTGGAGTATAAGTTGTGTGAATCACATGATACAAGAGAAACTGAAATCTTCATTTTTCAATGTACGCAGTTCTGATTTCGAAGTTGAAGAAAAAAACACGTTGCTGAAATACTAGTACCTTGTAATATTGTACAAAGAGAGCGACGTAAGAGGAAATGCACCGAGCTGATAAGAG
>FIZU01009447.1:0-23734 GCA_900064475.1 Pseudococcus longispinus
CGGCGGCATCTTCCCCCGCGTACCGCTCGGCGGCATCTCCTACCAATTCTGGGTGAAATTTGAATAATTACGCGTAATTTACCGTAAAAAGTTCTCGTTACTGCCGTTACGTGCACCTGATAATTCTCGTAACAGCAACATTCCAGCAGTGTAACAACTCAAACCGCGTGCAAATACACCAAATATTAAAAATGTCCCAAGTGTCCCAAGACGGGCGAAAAACAATAAGAGGGTCTATTTGGGTTCATATTTGGGACAGTTCTTAGGGGGTGAGGTTCAGGGACTTTTTAATGGTTAATCAGGACACCGAAAGGAATATTTTGAAATCCAAAAATGTTTGATAAACCACAATGCAATTTCATTTCCTTATTTCACTGAGCTAATAGGTATATCTATAGTTCAATTCAAAATCAAATAAAACACAGAAATTATATGTATAATAAAAATAATACAAAACTATTGTATAAATTATCATACAATGTTGTTTAATGACAAATACGTATAATAAAATTCAAGTGATGTATAGGTATTTTTACTCAGATTACAAAAAATGAGACAATTTTTAAAGCTTAATAAACAATAACACAAAATGAAGATAATTTTCAAAACGTTTAAATAAGTATAACAGGTATGTTTAAATATGAAAATCTATAACAATGGTGAAAATGCTAAACAAATATTCAACTTATTCCATATCTAATACTGTATCTACGTAGTTCAAAGTTGAAACACATTTTGTACACTCGCACACATCTATCTAAGCATATCGTCTCTAAGATAATCTTCAAAAACGCTGTTAAATTAAACTATCGAGCGAAATCTACACCAAAATGAAGCCAATATGAAATATACACGCTAAAAAAAAAGCATAAAAGACAGCCCAACTGATCGAAATCACAAAAAATGAACATTTCCCAGTTCGACCGTCGAATCAAAAAAGCCTATTAACACGATTAGTAAACTCATTAAGTATTTATAATTTTCCAATGAACAATTTATAATTCTAAAATATCGATATTCTTTTCAAATGCACGCGTTAAAAAATAACATAAATATTTACATTTTCTTAACTCAAGCCAAATTAAAAAAATGGTCACCTTTTAAATTAATTTTATTGCACATATGAGAATAATCCGAAATATTACATAGATACATACAGAAAAATAATTCACATAATCAGAGATGATCTTTTGATAAAACAAAATCGTTTTATTAGACAGAGGAAAAGAATAGAACAAAGAGAGAAAAGGAAAAAATAAAACACGAAAAAGCGAACATGCATATAACATTATCTTACACAATATTAAAAATATTCACAGCCTTCATACATAAATTGTGCGTGAACAAAAGCGACAATTTTTTTCAAACTTAGAAAACTTAGTAAAGCGAACTATAAAATTTAAAAATTTAGTATCTTCACCAAAATACGTAAATAAACCTGTAATAATCGTTAGAAAATTCGGGCACTGTTTTACCATACTTTACATTTCTTAGCAGGGTTCATTTTCGAACCAGATGGGCATCTGAAATCTCTAGCAAACTCTTCTTGATTCGAGAAAGGTCCGATAACTCTGAATTTTCCTGGCGAATGGAAACCAGTGGTGATTCTCAATTTTAACGACTCGGGTCTGTATTTCGAGCACCAAACGTTAGCTGCACTGATCCAAAACATTTGCTGGGGGCTGTAATCTTGCAATCCGGGTAATTTCGGTTCGACGCCGTTTTTCTTAGTCCAAGCTAAATAAGCCAAGTATGCTTCTCTGATACCTCCATTGTCGGCTATATTTTCACCTTGAGTATTTACACCGTTCAACTACCGGAGCAAAAATTCATTAAATGAGGAAAAATGATTTGGGAGTAAGAGGCGATTAATAGACTTACTTTCAGGTTAACTTCTTCAGCCGTATAATTACCATATTGTTCAATAATACATTTAGCCTTCTCTAAATATCTTTCTTTGGTTCTGGGATCCCACCAATCGACCAAATTACCATTTTTGTCGAATTGTCGGCCCTGTAAAATGTCCATTAAAATAATCGATTCGTAAAAAAACTCTATGAAAAATGCGTCATTTAATCGACATACTTGGTCATCGAACCCGTGCGTGATTTCGTGCCCAATAACGAATCCAATGGCTCCGTAATTCAAATACTTCGGTCTATCGTTCGAGAAAAATGCATGCTGTAATATTCCCGCCGGAAATTCTACACAAAGAGAAAAATAATTAAGGTAGACGATTAATCCGAGGTACGTACGAGAATAAATCGCATTTACTTACGTATACTGTTCTCTAGCGAATTGTAAAAGGCATTTACAACAGCTGGTCTACTGTGGGTGATCCATTCCGTCTTATTGACAGGTTCTCTTAGTTTGGAGAAGCTGTAGTCTGTTCCAAATTTAGTCAGGTTCAATAGTGACATGTAGTATTCGCTGGGATCGATGTCCAACTGTGAATTAAACGAAAAAATAGAAAATCTTATGATGTGAAAACGGTTTAAATTTTCATAATTGTTTAAAATCTAATTATATCACTCAAAAAATCATAAAAATTATTGAAAATGTTGTTCAAATGGTTAAAAAGTTGATAAAAATCAGCGCAAATATTGCAAAAATTGTCAAAAACTCATGACAATTATTGAAAATGTGATGAAAATGATAGAAATTGTCGTAAAAATTTGTGAAAATGTAGTAGAAATAGCCTCAAAATCACAAAAACTCTCGAAAATCTAGTTAGCGCTGTCAAAATGTTGACAAAAATTTGTAAGAATATTATAAAAACGGCTCAGAAGTCAAGAAAATTGTCGAAAATTTCATAAAAATTGTTGAAATTGTCATAAAAATAGATTAAAAATCGTAGAAGGGGTCAAAAACTCATGAAAACTGTCGAAAATTTAGTAAAAATGATTACAACATTCATAAAAATCAATCAAAATATGAAAAAATTATGAAAATCATCGAAAATATTGTTGAAGCTGTCAAATTGTTGACAAAAATTGGTAAAAAATATTGTAAAAATAGTTCAAAAGTAAAAAAAAAAAGACAAAAAGTTTGTAAAAATTATAGAAATTGTTATAAAAATTGGTAAAAATATCGTAGAAAGGGCCAAAAACTCAAGAAAACTGTCGAAAATCTCGTAAAAATTTTTTGAAATTTTCCTACAAATCATTTAAAATATGAAAAACAATCAGTCATGAAAATCAGTAAAAATATCATAACAGTGATAGAAGAAATCTCAAATTAGTGGGGAAAATTCTAAAAATTGTTAAGTTTTACAATAAAATTATTTACAATTTGATAAAGATAGGCTGAAAATTATAAAAATTGTCAAAAATGTTACTGAAATTATCAAAATTTTCACAAAAACCAGTGAAAATATTGTAAAAATGGTTCAAAAATTATGAAAAAATTTCTTAAAAATCGTTGAAATTGTCATAGAAATCGATAAAAATGGAGTCAAAAGGCCAAAAAATCATGAAAACTTTGGAAAATCTTGTAAAAAGTGTTGAAATTTTTGTTGAAATATTGAAAAAATCATCAAAAAAAAATCATGAAAATCCTTGAAAAAGATGTTACATACTTAGACTAATTGTCAAAATTTTCAAAAAAATTAGTTGAAAGAATGTAAAAACGAACAGAATTCATGCTATTCTTTGAAAACTTTGTGAAAACTTCTAGAATTTTCGCATGCTTTAAAATGTCAAACATTTTTTACCACGTTTGTGTTATTTATATTTATTTTGATGAAAATTTGTAAATATTTCAACGTTTTTTATGACATTTCAACCAATTTCACAACATTTTTAAACTATTTCTAGGAATATTTTCCTTGGTTTTACAAGATTTTCGATACCTTTTATAACTTTTTTGACCTTTTCAACAAGTTTTTAACGATTTTTTTGAAAATTTTAAAAAATGTTAATGATTTTCATGATCTTTGACCCCTTGTACAATATTTCAGATCATTTTTATGAAAATTTCACCAATTTTAATGCTTTTTTAAAATAGTTTTTACAACATTTTTATTAATTTTTGTGAAAACTTTGACAATTTTGACAACGTGTTGGACAATTTTCATGATATTTTGACCATTTTTCTCTTTTTGTGAATAGTTTTGTTGCAAATCTCAACCATTTTTAAAATTTTTTCCGTTCATTTTTAATTTTTTCATCACTTTTATAATATTTTTACTGATTTTCATGTGCAACTACAATATACATTTTTTGACAATTTTCACAATATTTTCGATAATTTAACTATGGAAATTTTCAATTTCTTACGAAAATTGAAGTACTTTCCATGACATTTTCAAATAATTCAGCCAATTTTCACAGTTGATTGTGGCACTTTTTTTTTATCAATCTAAAAAAAAATAGTTTTTACAATATTTTTATCGAATTTTGTTAAAATTTTGGCAACTTCAACAAAATTTTTTACAATTTTCATGATTTTGTTGATCATTTTTTTTGCAAATTTTGAAATCTTTACAATTTTTACATTTTTTTATTTCATTAAAAAAAATCGAAAATCATTTCGGGAGGGCTGCAACCCTTGTACACTCTCTCTTGGGTGCACCACCGACGGCCGATTTTCGTGGCCATTTAAACCGTGATAAATCCACAATTCTAATGAGATTTTCGATACTTTTGATGATTGTTTTTTTACTTTTGTAA
Organism: Pseudococcus longispinus; assembly: GCA_900064475.1. Lineage (NCBI taxonomy): Eukaryota > Metazoa > Arthropoda > Insecta > Hemiptera > Pseudococcidae > Pseudococcus > Pseudococcus longispinus. The sequence continues at coordinate 4,671 of FIZU01009447.1, forward strand.
ATTTTAACGACGGTTTTATAGATTTTTATGAAAATTTAAAGATATTTTAATAGAATTTTCGATGTTCTTCATGATCTTTTGACCCTTTTTACAATGTTTCAAATGATTTTATGGAAATCCCAACTATTTAAATGACATTTTGAATAATTTTAAAGATTTTTTTCAAAGTTTTTTTACAACATTTTTACCGATTTATGTGAAAATGACAACTTCAGCAAAATTTCTGATTTTTGACGGTTTCTTGTCTTGCCATTTTCAACATGTTTTTATGTAAATTTCAACAATTTTTACGACTTTTAGCATTAAATCGTGATTTGACCACTTCTACATTTTACTGATTTTTATAACAATTTAAACAATTTTTATGGTTTTTGATTTTCACTGAATTTCTTATTGATTGGACAACACTCGACCCCTAGATGATTTTAGCTGGACCGAGGAAACGTGGGCCATCCTATTGCAAAAAAAAAGTTGAGAAATTCAACTTCAGAAATTCCAGCAACTAGGTACTTCAGATGTTTTATTTCAACTTAGAATGAAAAATTCGTTTTTTTCTCGATATTTTGACAATATTAAGTATATTTTATGGCTGCAAGTAAGGAAAATTTTTGCGTCACGAAATTTTGTTACACTGGATGACTTTGTGAGCTAAAAAACTTTCAATTTCAAAAAGGCATCCAGCTGAAAAAATCACTGAAATTTTTCAAGACCAAAAACTCAGATTAAATATGATTGGGGAATTTTGAAAAAAAATAACTCATTAGTAAATCGTACTTTTCATTTTTTTTAATCAAAAATTATTTTCATAACAAAATTTTACCATGATTTTCGATAGTCCTTTCAATTCACAAGATAGGCCACCCATCATAATAATGATTTTTGTTTACAGAAAACAAGTAAAATAGGAGAGTCGAAGAGGAAACTCCTCTCAATGACTATTTACGAAGCTTTTCTCATTCTCAAAATCATCTCCAAACGCAAAAAATATTTACCTTGTCATAAAATTCAATGAGTTTCTTTTCTTCTAACAATTCTTCTGGGTACGCGATATGATTAACCATAGAACGTGCTTTATCTAGAGCGTTCCTCCTAAAACAAAAACATAAACATAAACCGCGAAGGTCGTCAATTAACCTGAACGATTTAGAGGTGATAACAATCAGCACGTGTATCAATTACCTGGTACTTTCATCCATCCAATCAACGGTGCTCAGTATTTTATACATTTCTTTACGTATACCTTCGACCATATCGAGAGCGTTCTTTTTAGCATCTTCTTTAAAGAAACGTTTAATGTATAGAGATCCGATGGCCAAAGCGAAGCTAAAAATCATCAAAATTCGTGAAAATTTTCAAACAGGTACACAGGTACGTAAAATGAATCAAAAAATTATACCTTCCGGCAGCATTATCGACACACTCTTTCCATCTAGATTCACGTTCAGTTCTACCAGATAGTTCAGTGCTGTAATCCAGTTGCCTTTTCCTAACAGTTTCCGTCAAGTAAGTGACTGACGACGCAGCAGCTCTCCACATGACGTAATTAGCTTGAATTCTGCAATATGGAAAACCAAAATATATATTTTATTAATTCCACATAAATCAAAATTTTCCAACAACGCATCAGCAAAGATAAAAAATGGTAAATATGACGAGAAAATAATATAAAAATACGATTAAAAATTTATAAAACGACACGTTTTGTTTTGTTTGTTTATTTTGGGATATTGGAACCTGTGACAAATATTTTCAACTTATTTTCCATGCACGAATTCGAATATGCGTATTAGTTTCTCCCACGAGCAGAGTCGTAGGCATATTCGGGAAGCTTAAGTCTCAAAACATTCCTCCATACCTGCCTAACCCTGATACACTCGGAAGGAATATAGATACAGGTATCAAAAACCAGCCATATCGTTTTAATAATTGAAATGTTTACGAAAGTGAAACAAAACTCGAACCGACGGCCGACAAACACGCTTTTAAAGTATTTTTTCGTGTATCGGGTGATAAAATTTTCATACCTTTTTGGAGTTTTGCTGAGTAACGTTTCCAAATTATGTAAATATTGCGGCGTGTTAATTATTATGACTTCCGATTCGGTTATTCTGTTCGTAGGGGCGAGGATGGTATTGATATATTCGAGCCAAGGAATGCTTGGGAATTGACGTTGGATATCGGTAATATTCATCGGATTATACAGTTTGGTAGCGTTTCGTCTTTCTTCCAAAGGCAGCGAGATCTGTAACGAGATACGAAATAAATATTAAATGTGTGTACAATTCGATCGGTTCTCTTGTCTGAGTAATTCAACTCACGTTGGCTAATTGGATTTCGAATTCCAAAGAATCGCGTAATTCTTTGCTAGCTCGTTCGCGATCAGCTCCGAATAGGACGGCGATATCGACCATATATTTATAATAAGCAGCTACGATCTTCTCATCTAAACCTTTAACGAGGTATTCTCTGCTCAATCCCAACGAAGCTTGATCAATCTGAAGAAAAAATCAAACCTAGGTTAAACTTCACTCAAAAATTACATAAACGAAGACACATTGAACACCTTACATCGATAATTCTAACTGTGGTATTTTTCAAATCGGTAGCAACGGAGAAATCGATAAAATAATCGACGCTGAATCCTTCTCTGCGAAATTTGTAAACGCTATCTCTCCACGTGAACGAGCCTTCGTCCCAATTATCTTCGAGAACTGGCCATCCTCCTAATTTTTTGAACATTTTCAACGCCGGAGACAAACCAGCTGCTTCGATTTTATCTGCGGAATGAGAATAAAAATTAGCAAATGATCCAGAGGATTTGATTAATCAAATACGTTGAAAAATTCCATGGGTAGGACTTACTTCGATCCATACAAGCGATGTATAAATTCTTAGCCATTCTGAAAGGTTTAATGTCTGTGTCGGAAATGGGCTCGGTGATGATCATTTTCAACTGGTCCATTAATATGTCGCTGATAGTCGAGAATGTCGTGATCGAGGTTTTATCTTCGGGAATTTGCGTCTCTTTGAGGAATTTACCGCAGGCGAATTGGTAAAAGTCGTCGCAAGGGTCCATCGTTGTGTCCATGTTCTTTAAAATCGCGTAAGCTGGAAAGAAAATTGAAAATTTGTCAAATTTCAGATATCTCTACGTAGATCAATTCATTAGATCTTTATTAAAAAATTCCAGCTATGTATATTTAAAAATTTAATTAATTTTTCAGTCAAAAAAATAAACAAAAATGTTGAAAAATCATCTCAATGAGAAAAATAAATATTTAAAAAAATTGTTACTAATTCGAAAAAAAATTCACTCAAGTCGAAAATTTTCACTTTCCATCGACTTCGGTTATTCCCTACGAGCTAAAGATCAACAAACATCCAGATCTATTTTCAGCACGACTACAAATAAAGCGATATCGACCAATTTCGTACCCTGAGCCAAAACTATATTCATTTTTCTTTCAACCCAATGACGTTATTCCACCGATATGACACGAAGCTCGTGAATGAAATTTCGCTCACTTTTGACTTTGACCTCTTCTCTGTCAATTTTTCAAACTCACCGGCCACTCGAGCCATTTTTCTAATTGTCAAATTTACCTACAGTTTAATTAATAAAAACGCCCCTTTGGCGATGCATTTATGACAATGGCGAATAGCATCTGGCCCCAGGCCATGATTTCAATGCAATAGTAATTGCCAAAGTTCAGTGGGATGTGGGAATTTTACCAAAATACGCCCCAAATTACAAATAGGTGGGTAATATATTAAAGAACGACTAGACTGTGTCTGCTAGACATCACGTGTGACGTAAATGCCCGATGACTATTATGTATGTAGCTAATTTAGCGATGCAGATGTACCTATTGCATATTCATACGTAGGTATTTCATGTGGGCAAGAAGTCAGATCTTTTTTTAGTGGGGAATTTCTACTATTATTTCAATGATAGACCTAATATTGTAAGTTTTTAATTCAGTGGAGATTTTCGGATTGAAAGAATTTTCACCGTCAGCTGAGTATATTTCAAGAAATCGTCACTTTGTAGCATTAGATATAATTTAAAGTGATTGAAAAGTGATTTAGAATTTTTTTTTAAATACACAAAATCGCACAAAATGAATAAATTGTTATGAAAATGGTTCTAATCTTGAAAAAAAATTCATAAAATGGAAAAAATATTCAAAATGTCATAGAATTTGTTGAAATATCGTTAAATTAACTAAAAAAGGACAAAAACTGTTGAAATTGTTATGAAAATTGCTAAAATTATTTTATAATATACTCATTCAAAAAATCATTAAAATGGTTAAATCATTTCAAGTCCGATAAAAATTGTTCAAATTATGAAAAAAAAATTATTAAATTTCAAAAAAATGTTAAAAAGTATTGAAATATTGTTAAAATTGTTTGAAAAGGAACAAAGATTATTTAAATTATCATAAACATCGTTAAAATGTTGGTAACATTTGCACATAGACATCGAAAAAACTGTACAAATTGCTAGAAAAGACGGTCAAAATTTTAAAATTGTATCACAATTACTCAAAACATAAAAAAATTGATTGATGTATTAGATAAATTACATTTTTACGTCACTTTCAGCCCATTTTTATTCAAATTCAACGAATTTTTTTACAATTTCACGATATTACGAGGATGAATAATCTTGTGATCAATTTACACATTTTAGATGAAAATATTCGCAAAAAGGCTGGAAAGTTTTTCAAAACGATTTAAAAATACCTCAATATGAAACCTAAAATGTTGTACAAAGGATTTTAATCATTGAAAAAACTTGTAAAATGAAAAACATATTCAAAATTTCAAGCAATTTTCACTCAAAATATCGTCATTTTGCTTAAGAAATACAGAAATGAAAAACTGCTATAAAAATTGTCGAAACTAGATATTTGAAAATTTGTTTAAAATATTTTAAAACATTCGAAATTGCAATTAAATTGTTCTAAATTTCTCCAAAATAGATCAACTTATAAAAAAAAGTTGTAAAAGTTGCAAAAAAATGTGAAATATCCAAAAATTAGTTGAAACATTAATATCACTCGTGACAAAAATTGTTCAAATTTTCGTAAAAATTGTACAAAAACACCAAAAAAATGTTGAATTTCCTTCATAAGATATTTTAGATGGAAAGAAAAATCTCGATATTACGTCAGAATTAATTCCAAATGCCAAAAAAATTGGTCAAAATTTTAAAAAAAACTACATTCTTATGATTATTTATAACCAAATTTATTTTCATCGAAAATCAATCATTTTTCTCAAAATTTCAAAATAATTTTATGTTGAGTTCAACTTTTTCAAAAATTTACACATTTTTTATGAAGTTTCATTAATTTTTTTCATATTTTTATACAATTCTCATTGCAATTGAATGTGTTTCTTCCCATTATTTTACAGAATTTTTTTATTTCAATTTCAAAAAATTCGAAATCTTCGAAGTACATATAGGTACCCAATTTTAATAATGTTTAGGTGTATCACTTTATGAAATTTTTTTTTATTTTTCCACGAAATTTTAAGAATTTTTACGATATTTTAAAGAATTTTAGTGCAATTTTGAACGACTTTATGTATTTATAACTATTTCATCGAAGTTTGAAAAGAACTTCGAGAATGTTATTTGTATTTTCAAGAATTTTCAAAAAGTTTTAGGAGTATTTCAAAGTAGGTACGTAAGGTACTTAATTTTCATCAGCTTGATGACGATTTTTTGAGAATTTGAAATTTTTTTGCAAATATTCTGTTAATAGAATTAAGAGACAAAAAAAAGGAGACTGAGGACCACCCCAACTCAAAATTTTAAAAAAGTCATGTGATTATTGAAAAATAGGTCGTATTTTTGTGATTTGGTGATTTTGTCGAAAAATTTTAGAAAAAGACTTTAAAAAATTGTAAAATTTAAAAAATTTGTTGATTTATTCCTGAAAAATTTGACGAATTTGAAAAAAATTGCTGATTTATGTGAATTTGCATAAAAAATTGCATTACTTCCGCAAAGGGAAAAACGTAAGTTGGAAAATCGGAAATTTTTTCGTATTAGCCCCCCTCTCCCCTCCTTCAATTTTTAGATTTTTGATAAAGTTTCGTATCTGACAGGATTTATCTGCCTTTATTATATAAAATGATAATCAGAATAACAGCAAATTCGTCGAAATAAAAGTTCAGGGTGTCTAACAAAATCTTCTGAGCCAAACTCATGAATTTTTCATGACTTTTTTCATGACCTTTTTTAAATGCAGTTTTCTAGCCGTAGACACAAAAATGGCACCCCCCTCCTTCTATTAAAAATAACTTTTCTTTACTGGGTAAAAAAATTGAAATAATGGAAAAAATTTCAATATTTAAGATTTTTTTTTATAAATTTCGTTTTTTGAAAGTCAATTTCGAGCTGAAATGACGACTTTTTCATGACTTTTATGACCCGCCATCCAAAATGATAACTTTTCATGACTTTTCATGAATTCATGACTTGTTAGACATCCCGAAGTTTGAAAATTACAAGGATGATACTGGGAGCTTTTGAGTGGTTCATGTCTACCCCACCCCTCAAATTATCTTCAAATATTGGCAAATTTCTGAAAAACTCGTAAAATTGTAGAAAAATTTATTAGCTTACAAATTAATTGAAAAATGTTCGAAAAATCTATTGGAAGATCTGCCCAATTGTTTCTTCTTAGGAGGCAAATCTTTCAATCATAGGCAAGTTTTTCAGCTCATGTAAAAAATCATCATCTAAATCATTCGACCCATGATGCAAAATACCCGAATACACCTTGTCTTTGTATTTGTCCATTTTCTACATCGATGGAAGAAAAATTACAAACTGGGTGACCCATTTTATATGAGGTCGTTAATTTCAAAAATGAAACAATTTTGACTGCAAAAATCTCAAAAACCAAGTCCCTTGGAAAAAAACTAATAATTCTTACGAGAAAGAGAATTTCAAGTTCTACAGTTTTCATCCCTTGAATTTTTTCGTAACAACCTTAATTTGGCCAGAAAATTTTGGTCATTTTCTGGGGGCTTATTTTTCGAGATTTTTGCAGTCAAAATTGCTCCATTTTTGAAATATTATCGACTCGTTAAATTTCCCATAAACGTGGATTTTCTGGACAAACTAAGGATATTACGAAAAAAATACAAGAGGTGAAAATTGTAGAGCTTGAAGTTTTTTTTTTGGGGGGGGGGCTTAGTTTTTGAGATATTTGTTGGTAAAATGTTGTTTTTTTTTGGTAAGTGCTATTTCTACCAGGACAGGCCTAAAAAATACCCTTCTTGTACTTTTGCATTACAACTTTGGAGAAACCATGTATACCACGACAATGGCGTTGGCATACCATTCACCAGCCATTGAAATCAATCACAACAACGCACCGTAACTCGTACGTCATTAGCACATGTGTTTGAAAAATGCAAATACCTTTTACACATACGCAGCACACATCAATTAATACACTAATCCGCGAATTTGTACATACGAAGCAACACGACGTACTCGTATTCATTATTCATACCACGCCATTCATTCCATACTTACATGCAGAAATGCATCCTGATGTTGTGCACATATCTTTGCATCCATCTGCTCTGCCAGATCCCTGACTAAGCGAATTCCTATTTCTGCTAGGTCAACCGGCCAGGCCATTTTGAGATGATAGAGATGGTAATTCTTCATCTGCACATGTAACCATTAATAACGCAATTATTATCCGTACAATACGAAACCTTTCCAATTCCACATTTTTTCCAATCGGTAATCGCTGTTTCTGTATTTGGATAACTATGTTATTTCTATTTTTATACGTAACGTGCGTTTATTATTCTTTTCTCATAGATTTTTTTTTCGCATTCGAGATGACGAAATGTATCGTCATTGCGACATTCTCATATGTATCGTAGCACGATCAGTCTCAAAAGTATTTTCGCTCGAACGCAATTTTATGACTGAATCGTAATCTAGAATCTATAAGGGAAAAAATGAGCCCACATTCCATTTTTTCTAAGTGTCCCTTTTTTTATTGATGGTTCACCCCCCTTTCTTTGAAAGTTTCCCAACTTCGTTCCTGAAGCAAATTTTGAAAAATTTTTCAAACAAAAGTTGTAGATTGAGATCCTAGGAGTAATTTCGATTATTACAAAATTTTCGATTGGACCCTTTCTTTCCCTCCAATTTTGCATGTTTATGCTATTTTTTTCATTCTGCCTTTTTTCGAGGGCCCCCTTTCCAAAAAATCTCCCTTTTTTTGTACCTAAGGCCCCAATTGAAAAATTTTTCGAACAAAAGTTGTAGATTGAGATCCTAGGAGTAATTTCGATTATTACAAAATTTTCGATTGGACCCTTTCTTTCCCTCCAATTTCGCATGTTTATACTATTTTTTTCATTCTTCCTTTTTTCGAGGGCCCCCTTTCCAAAAAATCTCCCTTTTTTTGTACCTAAGGCCCCAATTGAAAAATTTTTCAAACAAAAGTTGTAGATTGAGATCCAACGAGTAATTTCGATTATTACAAAATTTTCGATTGGACCCTTTCTTCCCCTCCAATTTCGCATGGTTATGCTATTTTTTTCATTCTGCCTTTTTTCGAGGGCCCCCTTTCCAAAAAATCTCCCTTTCTTCGTATCTAAGGCCCCAATTGAAAAATTTTTCAAACAAAAGTTATAGACTGAGATCCTAGAAATAATTTTGGTTATTACAAAAATTTCGATTGAACCTCTCTTTCCCCTCCAACATGGCATAATACATTTGTATCGAAATTATTCAATGATTTTCAAACAAATTATGAAAAATTGGAGGGAAAGGAAGGGTTCAATCGAAAATTTAATAATAACTAAAATTATTCCTAGGATCTCTATCTACAACTTTTATTTGAAAAAATTTTCAAAATCAGCTATAGCAACGAAGATGAGAAACTTTCAACGAAAATGGGATGGACCATTGAAAAGGAGGAATGAAAATTGAATGGATTATCTTATCGAATACTCACCGTATTTATGTACACTGGTATATACTAAAATTCCAACAGATATGATCATTAGTATCACAACTAGAAACGAAAGAATGGTCAGGTTTTTCTCCAAAGTCGTTCTTCTTCTCCACCATGATGGATTCCTGCGACATAAAAATTACATCGATCGTTAAACATTGTCAATTATCTATTTCTCACACAAGGTCCCCAAATAACCCAATTCCTAGACAATTTTTGCCCGCATTCGATGCAATCTACTCGCATATAATTAGGTATAGGTAAATTGACAAAATTACATGGGTAATTTTCGCAAAGGTTATATGCATAGGTACTTTCTCTCCAATCACGTCCTGGTCTAACGTCGTGTGTAATTAGCTGCTTTGAAATTTTTGCCTCGATATTAATTAATACGTCTGTTAATCCTCTACCTACCGCATAGATGCCACTAATACCTCGAAAGGCGCCAAATTCAAATCCATTGGTCGATCATCGATCAATGACGTAAATATCTACTTAGTCTTCTAGATACTCATTCGAAAAAAAAAACACACGTTAACCCAGGCACGTTGCTGAAATTCGTAACGGTGTTCGGCAACGATGTTTATACGAACAATGTACGTGGAAAAAAAAATCACTAAATAGCTTAGTCGTACTTTTCACACGCACACTGTTAATCTCGCTTTCGTTGTTATGGCAAATATATCGCGTATGGCGCAAGTAATTATGTAAATATCCAATAGGTACAAATAATACCCGCAATTTAGACCATCTACGTAGAATGTATACTTAGTACTTGCGTATTTTATTTTCATTTGTGTTTTTTTTTTCAATCAATCGAGTTTTCAAAACTGAACGAATATATTTGATTGTCTGTTTCGTGTGGATTATCACACCTACACCTATGTATCTGGGGAATCCCTCCCAAAAAATGTTGTACAGGGTACAGGCAATGAATGAAATAATAGGAGAGGTGAAGGGGTCGCAAAAGTGCCTGCAGGTGCGTGTGCAATAATGGCTGTGCCGAAAAAAATGTTTTTTATTTTCAATAACGTCATAGCGAGATCATTGATTATTAATTACCGAAATATTTCACAATCAGCAATACGTTTTGCAAACATTATGGATGCCAGAAAGAGAAGGAGGGTGAAGGAGAGAAATATGCATATGTTTGGTATGGCACAATACCATACAGTATGTATACCTCTCGTAAACCACCAGTTTACAAGAAGAAGATTGGTAAAAATTCGAAGTTCAAATTATTCGACAAAAAATGCACCAATTTTTTTGTTCAGATCAACGTTTTTAAGCCTCTTCATCTCAGTGGTGATCAGAAGTTGGCATTATTGAAGGAAGAAAAATTGAAAATTTCCAACTTGAACCGAATTTTTTCCTATTTTTTTTACCACAATTAAGAGGTAGGTACGTATAAATCTTCAAAAAATTTCATCAGTTTTACAAATTTTTCGAAGAGAAATACTCCAGTTTTCTTTAGGACTAAAGGTACAGTTCAACTTTAATCTATTCATCTCGAGGACGAACGAAGTTAGCATTGTTGGAGGAAGCAAAATTTCAAACTTGAATGGAATTTTTTTCGATTAAGGATACTATTTTCCCACATTTTTTCTATCAAAGCTATAAATTTTCAAAAAAGGTCATCACTTTTTCGACTTAAGTTAATTTTAACGATCAAAAATCTAACTTTATCATTATTGTCAGGCTGCTCCTTCTAGTCCCATTTCTTTCTCTCCGACTTTCAGTCCACTATAGTTTCATCGAAAATTTCTGGAAGAAATATCCCTTTTTTTCCTTCAATTCTGACATGGATATGTCTTATGAGGGGGAGGGGGGGGGGGTCATTCCGAAAATTTAGTCCATTTTTTCGTCACATTTTTAAAAAAGTTTGAATTTTTTGTAAGGGGGCATTCTGGAAATTTAGCCCATTATTTTCGTCACGTTTTTTTAAATTTATCAATCCTACGTGAGGGGGGAGGGGTCATCCTAAAAATTCAGTTCATTTTTTCGTCACGTTTTTTTTTTCAATTTTTCAATCTTTTGTGGGGGGGGGGTCATTTTGAAAATTTAGTCCATTTTTTCGTCACGTTTTTAAAATTTTTCAATCTTTTGTGAGAGGGGGCATTCTGGAAATTTAGCCCATTTTTCGTCAGGTTTTTTTCAATTTCTCAATATTTTGTTAAACTTCTGAAAATTTATAAAATTAGAAAAAAAAATCGATTTATCAATATTATTTTCCGACAAAAAAATCACAATTTTGTCATTTTCGTTATTTTTTTGCCACTTTTGCGATTTTTTCTACTTCTTTGATTTTTTTTTTTTAATTTGAGACAGAAAAAATCAAAATTTCGTCACTTTATCTCATTTTCCTATGTTTGCTTCATTTTGACTAAAAAAATAACATTTTTAAATTTGATAATTAGTTTAGCACAACTTCAATAGCAATTTCTGGTTTTCGAACAATAACTTAATAGAAATTTACAGATGCCTTTGCATTTTAGAGAGAGAGTAGATACCTTGAAAGTAAACTGTAAAGGCGCGAACAAGGCTGAATGAAAAAGCAGCGAGGAGGCAGTTCAATTAAAAATTCATCTTCAATCAGGATAAATACACATTTTGTTAGAAAATCCTCAGAAATTACCTATTTTTTACCAAAAAAACAAAGTTTTCCTAACAACTCATTAGGTATATAGCATTTTACCATCCTTTATAAGCATGATTTCTACAATTCTACTAAAATAAAATTTCAAAAAAAAGGCAAATAGAGAATAAAAAGTTGAACTGTTCTACCCAAAAAATTTTCAATCTCTTTCCCTCAAAATAAGTCTACGATTGATTTATGATCATGATTCTATAAATGTTTATTGAACTATTGAAGATTATCTCGTCCTCTTACATTTTAATTAAACACCAGTTCTTTAGAAAAAGCAATGATTTACGACTTTGTGAATTTTTGTTAAAACATTCTTAAAAAATTTCCAAAAAAAAACAGGTAACAATTTTTTCAGTCGAAATACCCCCCTCCCCTCCCATAACTTCACTATGTATAGAATCTACTCAAAGTAAATTATTATATTCATTATTCATCCATGTCAAAAAAAAGAGAAGAAATTAGGTGATGAAATTTCATTTTGCGATGAAATATCGAGATTCGAAGCAGAAAATTTCTACTTTCTCGTATCTCAAATGTTTTTATTTTCTTTCTGCTCCTGAACACGAAGATGATGAATTCATGAAGCTTCCTTTCCAAAAATAATGAAACTGAGTTGAAAAATATGATCAGTGAAGTCTAAAAACCATAGAAATTCATTTTCTCGACATTTTTATTCAAAATGTTTTTTCGTTCAAAAAATCCACAAAAGATGAATTTTGAAAATTTTAGAACTTCTGGTCAATTTGTTTTTATGGCTTGATTGGCATTCTCGTAAAATTATTTCTCAATTTTTCTCTAATTTTAATTTTTATCTACACTTTCGGAAACTCCCAAAAAATGAGATTTTCAGCGATTGGAAAAATTTGAAGAAAAAACTTACAAAGACGTTTATTTGTCTGACCCCATTTCAATAATTCGTCTTCATTTTTCAATTTTTTTCATTTTCTATCTTTTTCTCCAAATTTTCAATCATGCAAAACCATTTATTGAACGATTACGAATAAATAAATTAGAATTTTGGACATAACTATGAAATTTTTCTCAATTTCCAAACTCTTGAGCATAGTTCAACGATTTCAAGTCTAATCCTATGGTAACTTTCGACAGGATGAAGTCAAAGTGAAATGATTTCAACAGTACGATGTTGACAATTAAGATTCCTAATCACGAATACTTTCATTATCGATGCCAAAAATTTCAGGTTCATCTACAGGATGTTCAAAAAATCATTTCCATACAAACGAATGAATTGAAATTCTACCATTGCATTGACTGGTTGGTTTTACTTACAAATTTCTTGCTCTTCTTCAACATGAAAAATGCCAAAAAAAACTTGAAAATATTTTCCATTTGAATCCTACTCCTTGCTTCATATCCAATCTCCCAATACTACACACTATTAAAACTTGAAAACACACTTAAAAACTCGTTCATCTCATTTACCTATTCATAATCATAAAAATCCAAAAAAAACACTCAAATACTCGTACGTACATTAAATTTACGATTTACGAAACTCGCTAGATTTCCCCTCCCTCTACCCCTCTCGCCAATCATCTCAATATTTCGAACAATGTACTCGGAGAAAGAACATTTTGTAATTTTCCACTATAAATAAACAAACACACGAAGAAAAGAAATGAAAAAAAAAGCATCGTGAATTAATATCGAGGACACTGGGTCTGATTTTATGAGACACCATCGCCACTAGTGTAGTCCATAGGACATGTATTGTATACCAGAACGCGACCAGACTTCGATGAAGTGTCCCGGAATTTATATCCTGATTGTGTGAATAGTGCCTAGGTACATGTAATTTCTACACTTACATACCAGTAAAACCGAAAGTATAAACGTTTTGGTTAAAATTTTACGTTTTTTAATGACTGAATATGTACTTAGTACGTAATGAGTAATAATGTCCTATTTTGAGGTTTATCGTCCTCAAGCACGCTATATTCGATCGACTTTGACGCGACAAAGTGTACAATTTCACAGCTATGTAATTTATCAACGTGAAATACGAGTAATAAAGGTGTATGTTTTTGTATATTTTTACAACACGAAATGCATGTTTTTTTCTATTCAAGTTTCAATTGATCTAATGAACTTGGTAAGTTGTTGTCGAAAAAAAGAAATTGAAAAAGTAACAATTTATAGAAAGTGATCACGATTCCTGCATCGAGGCAGCCCATAAGATCTTAATAGGATGAAAATGAAGCGAAAATTTGTAGAAAATGTTACAAAATGCGAGTATTTTTGTGATAATTTGGTTAAATGAAAGGGAACGAAATTATTTCAAATGATTCAATAATTGTTTAATTTAGGTAAAAATACGGTCAAAAGTTGTAAAAATTGCAAAAACAAAATTCCAAAATAACTCACAAGCAGTTGACCTATCGTTAAAATTGTTCTAACATTAATAAATCGTCGAAATTATCGTAAAAATCGTATACCACATTAAAAAAATACTCGAACGACTTCAAACTGCAGTGATTAAAATGTCGTAAAAAATGTCAACATTTCTCAGAATTGTCTTAAAATGGATTTAAAAGTATTTCAGAGATTGAGCTATTTTCATCGGGAAAAATGCAACTTTTTATTAAATGTTTTTCCATCATTTTCTGACATTTCTGACGTAGGTACTGAGTGATTGTTCAAGATTTTGATCTGATCATTTTTCTAACTAATTCAAGTTTTTTCATGGCACTTCCAAGAATTTTTTTGTAATACGAGTAGTTGCACAGTTCTAAAATAATTTTACGATAGTTTTTCCAAAAATCAAACAATTTTTCATGAATTTTGGACAATTTTTATGACATTTTAATTGTCATTATTTCATTAAATACCTAACGTTATTTTTACGAAAAATTCACAACTTTTTTACGGATTTTTACCAATTTTACGAAATTTTGAACCAATAGCATAGCCAGAAGGCATTTGAGGGGAGTGTGATTTTGAAGAGAAAAAAGTGTGATTTTATGTAAAATATTGAGAGAGATGTACCTATTATTTTGTCAAAATAAGGAAATTTGTGGAGTCCGAACGAAGCAAAGACCAAAATTTTTGCAAAAAAGAATATGGCAAAGCTGAAATTTCATTGTTCTTTCCAAGAACATTGGACCCCCCCCCCACCTTCCCCTTAAATACGCCATTGATTCTAAAGCTTGAATCACTTAAATGTTGGAAATTTTGAATCAAACTGTAAAAAAGCAAAAAATTTACTAATTGGGAGAAAAATAAATTTCAAAAAAATTAAAAAAAATTTGTTAAGCATTTTTATTAATTAAAAAATTTAAAAAATTGATTAAAATGCAAAAACAGATATAAATTGTAATTTTCATTTTTAAAATATCAAAATTTATTAAAAATCAACAATTTTTTTCACGTTTTAAATTATTTATTAATATTTTAGGCGATTTTTACAGTAGATTAATTTAAGTTTTTTTTTTCAAAAACTTCAATTTTCTGAAAATTTTAAAATTTTAATACTTGAATAAAATTTGATATGAGCCTTATTCTGTCATTTTCATAAAAGGGACAATTTTTTTCAAATTTTGAACAATTTGTAATTTTTTTATAGCCTTAGGGACACTTCAATAAAAACTTTTTTAGCATTTTACGCAATTTCTATGGCATTTCAATTTTCAGACTCACCCCCTCCCCCCTCCTTATCACTGATTCGAATACTTGAATCTAGAAAAAAAATTTCTTAGAGTTATTCACTAGTCAAAGGCTAATAGATCTCGAAGTTCGAACACATTTAAAAGGGGAAAAAAGAAAAAAATGAAAGAAAATTTTGAATCAAAATGAAAAAAAAAGTTTTAAAAAATTAACAAAAAGTGAAAAAAAATAAAAATTTCAAAAAACAAAAAAAAATGTTGAAAATTCATTTTAATTGAAAAATTAAAAATGAATAAAATTGATTGAAGTACCTACCTACAAAAACAGATATAATCAAAAATTAATATCTATAAATAAATTTTTTTAAAAAGTCGAAATTTATCAAAAATCAAATAACAAGTATTTTGTTTACGTTTTAACCCATTTTAAAATATTACGTAATTTTTAGAAAATTTTAAGCAATTTACAAGTCATTTTCATGATTTTTTTTCTGAAAAAAATGTAATTTTTCTGAAAATCCTAAAATTTTAATACTTGGGTAAAATTTGATCTGAGCCTTATTTTGTCATTTTCATAAAACGGACAATTTTTTAAAAATTTTGAATAATTTGTCATTTTTTATAGCCTACAGAAGGTATTTCAATAGTTAATTTTAGGGATACCTGAATCAATTTCCATGGTACATTTTAATCAATTTTTATGGTATTTCAATTTTCAGACTCAACCCTCCCCCCTAAACATGTCACAGATTCGAATGCTTTCATTTAGAAAAAAAAATTCTTAAGAGTTATTCACTAGTCAGAGGCTGATAGATCTCGAAGTTCGAACACATTAAATAGGGGGAAAAAATGAAAAATGAAAGGAAATTTTAAATCAAAATGAAAAAGAAGTTTTAAAAAATTGACAAAAAGTGAAAAAAAAATACTTAGAAAAAATGTTCAAAATTCATTTCAATTGAAAAACGTAAAAATTAAAAATGAATAAAATTGATTAAAGTACCTACAAAAACAGATATAAACTGAAATTAATATGATTAAATTTTGAAAAAAAAAATCGAAATCTGTCAAAAATCAACTACTTTGTTCACGTTTTTAACCATTTAAAAAAGTATAACACAATTTTTAGAGCTTTAAGCAATTCACAAGTCATTTTCATGCTTTATTTTCGAAAAAAAATCGATTTTCCTAAAAATTCTAAAATTTAAAATTTTTTACAAAATCATTCTTTGAACCTTATTCTGTTATTTTCATAAAAGTGACAATTTTTCCAATTTTGCATTATTTTTTATTTTAGATTAACGCATTTTTACATCATTTTACACAATTTCCCCAGATTTGAATCAATTTCTAGGACATTTCAATATTCAGACTCAATTTTCGTTCATATTAAAACAAATATTGAAATAATACTAATTCAATCGCTTAAAAATTTCAAAAAAAATGCCACAGAAACAACGACTCTAAAATTCCAAAACGATTTCGAACCAGAAATATCAGACACTGGGACAAACACACAAGTCTGCGACATAAAATAGAAAAAAATAGAAAATAATCCAACAAACCCTTGAAAATCATAAACCTACTTCATTTCGCTTTACATTAAAAAAATTATTTTCCAATTTTATGCTCACATCGGTAGGTATTCGATACACTTCAAAGATATTTATTCGCTTTCGGCTCAGCATAAAATAACGACGGGCACACGAACGTAACTTTTCTGGCATAACGTTTCGTAAAGTTCACGACCCGTTTGCCATCTGCGAAAAATTCTCCAATTGCCGTATCAAGGTTGGTTTAGAAATTTATTAAACCATAAACCCGTAAGTATAGGTACTTTTTTTTCGCAACATACATATAAGCTCGTTATACCTAAGGAGAGACGTGAAGGGTTACCAAGGGTCAACTCTAAGGTAATTTTTCTCAATTCGTCATTTCCAAGAGTGTTTTTTTTTTACCCTGTTTGATGTGTTTTTTTTTTCTCTCTTTCCATTTTTACGCGAGGCTTTTATTCGCTGGAAAATAATCCAGCGATGATTAGCATAATACGTAGAACATTATTTTATGATTCGCGTCGGTCGTAAAGAAGTGGACAAAAAACTCGACGACCTAGCTCGAAATTATCTAATTTACATAAACGTTAATTAATGAGATCTATGTAAAGCGTGCACATCTCCTGTACATTTGTAGGTAGTATACCATTTATATCAATTTAGGAAGAGTTAAATAACACGATTCACTTTTCGTAGAGTAAATTTACATAGCTCGCCATGTCCATTCGATTTCCAATCTCGATCGAATAAATTTACTAATAATCATACAAAGAAACTCACCCATCGACGAATGTATTAAAAATCGCTGCATATTTCCTCCTACCGTGAAACCATCTCATTACCTAACACGTGGTTATCGATACTTTGCATACGTCGCAATACGAATTCGAACTCGATAATTACGTTGAAAAAAAAATTTACCAAAATTTACCCATTTAAACGTTTAAATCCATTCGACGACGCCGGAGTTACGATGTGAATATTATCTCGTAACCAGTAAATACAGGTCGTGCTCGTTTTTTGGACTGGCATTTTGGTCTAAAAACATACACATCGGTTCGATCACGTGAATAAATATTGACTTATGCCATCACGACGATAATTCGATCGGGTTTTTCATCATTTCAAAGTACAAATGCAATTTTCAAATTCAACACTGGCGCGAAATGATTTAAAACGCGAATCGTCCAACATTTCCAATAAGTTGATAAGTATACGTAAAACTCAATATTTCAGCAACGAGTATAACTCACGAATGAATAGGTACCAAAGTGTAGCAATCGTTTGAACTGTGAAAAAAAATTCAACAACATGTCTAATTACGTCATAAACATACGTAAACGCTTCGAGTACCGAATTTTATTCCAATCTTTCGATAATGTATCCGAATGTACCCTTCGATGCGAATCTCTTTATAAAAATAACCTCATACGTCGCGTCGTCGTGTTCTAATTAATGATAAATCGCCCAAAGAATAAGATTGAAGGTAATTAAGAATCTATTCGCTGGTATACTTGGTCCGATAATTTCATTTAAGCTGGCACAAGGCAGCTTTGATGGTTGCAGTGGAATCTAACGATGGGATGTGTCCAGTTGTTCGTATTATTGATGGAAAAAAATGTACGTGAGATGGAATAGCTGGGTCGAGCCAAGGTGGGATAATATATTAATAAAATTCGAAGAATGTAAACACGTAAATGGTGAATTTTTTAAAACGGCAATTATTTTTGTTATTGGAAATCCCAAATGATCACGTGAGTTGTAAGTACATAGTACGTACGTATGTATTATGGTAACAAACGAATTTCTCACGAATTAAGGTTAAATCGAAATGCGTGAAATTGTTTTCAAGTTTTTTTTTTCATCTTCTGAGGTGTCATAAAAACATATAAAAGTGTTCAAAAATTGATAAAATTCGTTTAAAGAATGGTTTAAAAAAAAAGTAGAAATGAGAATGGATCGAAGAATTGAAATTCAATAAATATTAGTAGGCTTCCCCCCTCCCCCCACCACTTCCCAAAGAAACTATTTTTCAAAAAATCATCAAAATCGGTCCAGTAGGAGAGGCTCTTTTTCATGGCCATACATGAATGGATTCGATAAAATGCTGTGAAAAAATGACGAAATTTCGAAGGTACCTTATTACTAGGGATGAGATATGTATTTACGAAAAAGTGTTGAAATATGCTCTTAAAATATTCCCTTAAAAGTGGAAAATATGCAAAAATATTCC
>FIZU01009451.1:0-12747 GCA_900064475.1 Pseudococcus longispinus
AAAAAATGGACACTTTTTTAGGATTGACCCCAGCCATTAGACATATCCATGTCAAAAGATAAAGTTTCTCAATTTTGCTGAAATTACAATATTTTATGGATATCGACTTGAAACAAATTCAGACATAATTTTTAGCCCCCTAGCTCATCTCGGAGGAGGTTGTAAATTCCCAAAATGGCGTCATTCGAGTATTTAAAAAAAAATTGAAAAAAAAGGGAAAATGTACGAATTTGATCTGAATGAAGGTTGATGGCGTATTTTGGTGTCATTGATGATATATCGCAAGAAAAATTTTTTTCAACCGGAAATGGCCTAGTTATGGGAGGAAACCGTTTTAAAAAATCGGTTTTTTGAAGATTTAGGTATGACCTCCCCCCTGCCCCCCGCAAAAATTAAAAAAAATTCTGAGTTGTGTAAAATAGTCTGGAAAACGAGAAAAAAAAATGCCAGAGTATCCGCACCAAAACTGTGCCCCGCGCGGCATTTTGAAGTTTTCAAAGTCGATTCAAAGGTCATCGTAGGGGTCGAAAAAAATTGAAAAAATTTGAAAACATTACCCTTGAGTACCTGTACTTACATACCAAGTTTGGTAAAAATCGATTGTAAACTTGCGGAGATAGAATTTTTTAGCTTAAAATCACTATGGGGGTCCAGCCCCCTGGGGGTGAACTCCAGGATTTCGCTTAAGCTCTAAAATCATATTTTACCATAAAAAATCAGAAGCCCTGAAAATTTTTTTGAAATTCGACCAGAAGCCGATTGACCCCCTTCCACACAAGAGCCTTTCTCAAACGACTTCTTTCAGACATTTGAGCGTTAAAATTTTTATATTTTGTTTTTTTTTCAATGAAAATCCTCAAAAACAAAGGAAAATTTTTACCTGAAAATAGAAAAGTAATGCAAGATAAATTTCAAATGACTTTTTAAAACAATTTCTTCCAACCAGTTACGAACCCAGAAGCTAATCAAATGGGGTCAGGGGTAACGTTCACCTTCGTTCTCTCCCTCAAAAGTTAACAAAATCATGTTCGAATTGATGAATTTTCAAAAGTAAACACTTTTTTGAAGAAAAATTGAAAATAATCAAATTTTAAGGCGAGAAATTGAGGTTTGCATTTGAGAATTTTTAGGACCAATACATTTTTGGATGTCATATTTTGGTGTTTGCGAAATTTTGACTTTGTGATTTTTTGATGGAATTTCAAGTCTTCGTAAATTTGAACATTTTTGAGAACATTTTCATTTTGAGTTAGAAAAAAAGGAAAAAATTGCAATTCGAATAAAAAAAATTGGAAATTATTTCATTCAAGTTCAAAATTTTCAATTAAAATTTGCAGATGAATCGAAAAAATTGAACTTTGGAGTAGAAAAATTTGCAAAACTGATGAACTTTTTTGGGAAAATTTGCATTTTGAATTTAAAAAAAGAGAAAAATTTGCAATTTGAATCTAAAAAATTTGAGGATCATTTCATTCAAGTTCAATTTTTTAAATTAAAATTTGCAACTGAGTCAAAAAAAATTGGAGAACTGATGAACTTTTTAGAGAAAATTTGCATTTTGAGTTGGAAAAAAGAGAAAAATTTCAATTTGAATCAAAAAAATTTGGAAATCATCTCATTCCGGTTCAAAAAAAGGCCTTCCCTGATAAGATAGTGAAATCGGCCCTTGACCGAAATTTCCTCGAAAGTGGTCCTAAATGCTACCCCTGATGTAAAAACTCATCACCGAAATTTTTGACACCCCCCCCCCCCCCTTCAACCATTGTCGAATTATCACCCCATATATATCAAAATTTCAATCCTCGATATCTTCGGAGAGGGTGGATGAAAAATTCTGAAGTTTTCACAAATTGTGACACTTGTGGAGATTTTTTCAAAAAAATTTCAAAAAATTTTCCAATTTTTTTTGCACGTAAATTTTTTTAATGAAGGGGGGGGGGGGCTTGATATGGCTGATTTTTTTCAAAACTTTGTAATATCCTTAGGTATGACATATATTTTTTCGAGGCCCAAAAACGACGGGAACATTCTTTAGAAAATTCAAAACTGAAAAAAAATACCTAAGTATCTACTCATTTTATACACGCTTGAGGGGGAAAAAATTTTGAATTTTTTTTGGGATCCAACCCTCTAGTTTGATGTCACTCTATCAGAGAATGATGCAGAAAAATTTTTAGCCCGATCAATTCATATTAACCTGCCCCTTAACGACCATTTTGAAAATTGAACACAACGAGCCCGAGCTCAGCATTACTCCACTACGACGCGTGGCAAATCCCGAATTCGCGCTGGTTGTGTACAATTTTCAAAATGATCGTAAAGGAGCGGGTTAATATGAATCGATCGGGCTAAAAAATTTTCTGCACCATTCTTTCGTTGAGTAACATCAAACTAAGGGGTTGGGTTCCGAAAAAAATTCAAAAACTTTTCCCCTCAAGTATAAAATGAGTAGTTTTTTATCAGTTTTGAATTTTTTAAAGAATGTTCCCGTTGCTTTTGGGTCTCGAAAAAAAAAATGTTATACCTAAGGGTACCTATTACAAAATTTTGAAAAAAATCAGCCATATCCCCCCCCCCCCAAATTTTTTTTAATTTTTTAAAAATTTCAAAGTGCAAAAAAATTTTTTGAAAAAATTTCCACAAGTGCACCCACATAGTACTCACAATCAGCGAAAATTTCGGAATTTTTCACCCACCCCCTCGAAGATATCGCGTTTTGAAATTTTGGTATATAGGGGTGATAATTCGAAAATGGGTGGGGGGGTCAAAAATTTGGGTGATGAGTTTTTACATCAGGGGTAATATTTAGAAAATTTGGGTCAAGAGTCGATTTCACTATCTTATCAGGGAAGGCCCTTTTATGTTGGTATTTATAGTAAGCAAGAGTATCATTTAAAAAACGAATTTTTCCAAAATTTGATACCTCAATTTTGCCCCCTACCCATTTGAATTAAGGCCCCAAAACCAAAAATTGTCCATTTTAATTCATTTTGGTTGATGTAAGTAACCTTACATTAACACGAAAAAAATCACAAAATTAAAAAAAAAATCAACTTGAAAATCATGAAAAAGAAACCTTTGAATAACTTCTTATTTGGAGAAAATAGTAACAAAAAATAACCAGCGATGAAAAAAGTAACCAGTTACGATGCCTGCAAATCTTTCGAGCTCCCAAGGTACCTAACTCATTAAATTCAGCATCACTTCAATGTTCAATCACATTTTTTTAAAGAATGAACCGCCGTAAGACATTTTACGACCCAAGGAATTACTGAAATTGAAAAATCGTACAGATTTATTTTTTTAGAAAATTTCAGAAACATCAATTTCATAAACTTTCACTTTCCATTAAGGCACTTTTTCAGCAAAATCAAAAAACCAATTCTTAAATAGAACAATACAACTTGTAATTGTTTTATAAAATCCAACTCAACTTGGTATCTTCGACCACCTGACCACATGCAATCCAAAAGCAACCCATTCCAATGCTCTACTTTCCCCATATTCTCAATTCAACACACACAAACCTGTGAAACGAACTAAACAGATCCCATGAAATAAGTAGGCGTATTGGCGACTCTTTTTTTACGTAATCCGGCAGTAAATGGTAATACAGGCATATTTCTTAGACGAATTCCTCTGGCCAATGGAGTCCATGGACGAATAACAGCTTTGGTATGTACTGGAAGAGATGAACCTATCCAACCTATCAAAAAATTTATTTTTCAGTACCCAATGGAACAGACGTAGAGATACAATTACGAAATAAATTTACCAATCGAAGATAGAACGATTTCCGAACTAACTACCGCATTGCCTTTTCCTTCAATAGTAAAATCTTCACCATAATTCAACTCGGGCCATTTTTCTAGTCGAGCTAATGAACCAATAGGTACCGCCATGTACGAAGTACCTAGTAAAGTTTCATAAACATCTTGGGCAAATTTAGTTTCGCAAACACTGATTGGTAGGAGCCTGGATGCGTAAACTATAATCCTACAAAAGAAAATGGATCGTCGATCATCAATCATCTTTAATAATTAATTTCAGCTGTAGATAAATACCTAATGAATTTAAAGTCGCAATTGAGCACATCGACCCTGGCAACGCCACCGATAAAAAGAGTTTGATCAGGTCGTACTGAGTAAATTTGAGGAGCAAGTGTACGTTGAGGCATTACTTTGACAATTTCATCAGTTGTCAATAAATCGATAATCTGAAACAATATGAGAGATGACGAACTATTGCCAGTTATTTTTTTTACCAAAGAAATTCAAATCAGCATACGTGATCTTGATGAACTACACCGGGAGTATCGTAACACCAATAAGATTGTTTGTATACTTTATCTTCAGGATTAAAAACCTTTTTATTATTCTTCTTCAGTTGGCTCACACTAACCAATGGCATATCGAATAATTTACTATCGTCTATATTATGAGTAGTAAATTCATCTGGCGGTTGTTTGAATGTTTGTTCAACAGTTCCTAGTTTTGAAAAAAACAAATAAGTTATTAATCAATTTGTAAAAGTGAAAAAAATTGTAGATAATTTACCTATGATATTGGGTAATTTGCTAATCTTGAAACCATCCAGTTTAGCTTGAATAGTAGCCAGTTTTTTCTCACTGTTTGCTTGTATCTTTCTCGATATTAATCTAGAAGTTCGTAAAAATGCTTTATATCCGGAAATCTTCATTATGGGGAACTAGAAAAAGGATTACAATTAATTTAAATTATTTTAAAATCCATTTTGAAAAATATTTTCTTACTTTTAATAGATTCAAAGTGGTGCCAGGCCACGGTGACGTAACAGCTCTTTGAATTAAATCACCAGCCTGGGATCGACAATAATCAGACGCAATTAAAACATTAAATAAAGATGATTTTCCTACATTGGTGCATCCAACAATATACACATCTCCTTTTGAACCCCACAAATGATATAATTTATTAATCAATTCTTCAATTCCATATTTACTCTTGGCACTGGTTAAACCAATATGGAGTATGTTTGCTTTCGGAGGTAAATGACTTCTTAAACTTTTTTTCGCATTTTCAAGCCAGCCAGGACTGTCACCAGGAATTAAGTCGATTTTATTACCAACAACAATGAGTGGCTTGTCTTCACCTAGGAAAAAAATACGTCCAATGAGAAAATTCAAGACTGCTTCACAAGTACAGAACAGTCGCAAATGGGGGAAAAAAGACGTCCGTGCGCATTTGAGGCTAAAAGCAATTTTATGATTGATTTGTAATCTAGGATAAATTTTCTAAAAACTTGAACTGGGGTTCCATTTTTTTAAGGCCCCAATTTTCCGAGGGTCCACCACCCCTTTTCCAAGAAATCTCCTTATCTCTGTACCTAGGACCTCAATTCAAAATTTTTTCAAACAAAAATTATTCATTGTACGTCTGTGAATAATTTTGGTTATATGAAAAATTCCGATCTGACCCCTTCCTTCCCGCCAATTTCCCAAATTGGAGGGGAGGGAGGGGTCCAATCGAAATTTTTGTAATAGCCAAAATTATTCCAAAGATCTCAATCAACAACTTTTGTTTGAAAAATTTTTCAATTGGAGCCTCAGATCCAGAGATTTTTTGAATAGTGAACGGAGTGTCAAAAAAAGGGAACTTGAGTTCTAAGGCGATTTTCATAAGTATTTTGCAAAATTGGCTGGAAGGGAGGGGTCAGATCGAAATTTTTCATATAACCAAAATTATTCACAAGCGTACGATGAATAATTTTTGTTTGAAAAATTTTTCAATCGAGACCTTAGGTACAGAGATAGGAGATTTCTTGGAAAGGGAGATGGACTCTCGGATAAGGAGGGCCTTAAAAAAATGGAACCCCAGCTCATTTTTTTAAAAACACATCCTAGATCACAAATCAATCGTAAAATTGCTTTTAACCTTTCAAACGCCCGGAAGTTCCATTTGTGACTGTACTAATACGAGTAAATGAAGGAGCACGTACCGATTACTGATAATAAATCAGGCCAAATACTGCAAGGGAAATCGGTCATGTCAACCATTAATATAACAAGAGCATTTTTATTTTTTATTTTGGATAATAATTCTGGATAGCTTTTGGGATCAACGTTGACTGTCAAAGCGGTGTTGTAGTTTTTCAGAAATGTGCATCTTTGGCATATCAGATTCATTAGATCTTTTTTCTTACATCTCGTGAATAATTCTTTCGGTAGATATCCGGGTATGGAAGGATCCTAAAATTAGAATAGTTGAATTACAGGGCACACAATTAATGATACGAAATTGAATACAATTTAAATAGGTACCTTGCAATGTAAATGAGCACCACATCCACCACATGGAACATTACTAGCTGGCATGGTAGGATCAGGTGTACCGTAATCAACATCCGAAGGGCTAAACGATGAATTTTCATCGATTTCTTCATCAAAACATTCGTAATCACTCATCCATTGACGACCATTGATTGGTTTAGGAGTAATATCTATACAAAAGATTATTTTGTTAATTTACCTTTCGACAACAATATTTCATATACTACACCAAAGAAATTATTTCTACCTTGATAAGCAAACATTAATTCTTTTTTCATCATAAGTTCTTCATTTTCGTCATAATCGGATTCTATCTCAACTTCTTGGGTCTTACTATAAGGTAAATTAACGTCATCTTCAGATTCTTCATCTTCTACTATTACATCATCATCGTCGACGGCTACGTCTCTTTCATCGGCGCATTTATTCAAATCACAATCTTCGAACATGTATTTCAATGAGACCGGCGTAACGTATGGATCTTCTTCCTCTTTTTCTTTGCGTAGTTGTTCCCATCTCACTTTCCAACGCATTTTCTCATTTTTGCGAGTTACCAAAGAATTATAAACTAGCTTCCCTTTTAAAGAATTGAGTATTTTATCTTCGAGCGTGATTGTGTTTTGCCTTGGGTCAGCGATGACTTCATTTCCGATCATTTTAGGGTATCGATAAATCGAGTTTTGATTACGAGAGACGTAGATACTTCTTGAGAAGATTTTTGCGTGATTTTTACATCCACATAGGTACCGATAAGCTCTCATTTTGGCGGCGTAGATTTCCGATAGATTGATAACTTGCAGGAAAATTAAACAGGAATTATTTGGCACGTGGTTTGAGACTTCTTATCAATCTGAAAAATGAAGCCGGTTCAGTACTATGTTCAGACTACGAAATCTTGTACAAAATTGCAATAAACTGTAGTCATAAGTGCTTACCTGATGGAAAACATTCTCACTTTCTACTGTACATTTTTAATTACTGTTTTATTTCTCAAACAAAATTAATTACAATTAAAAGAGAACGAAAAAAATGTAAAAAAACGAAAGATTACGAGAGCGAACATGTGTGATAGCAAAGTACCAAGTTCAAGTTGCTGTTGCCGCCAAGCTTGTTTTTTTAGTTTATTATTTCCTCTCTAGGATCGTTATAATACTTACGACTTCGACGACAGGTAGTTCAGCGCATTTCTTTTTCTACTTCTGCAACATTGAAAATCCATTAATAATTCAGCATTTATACTTATGAACGAGTATTAAATTATTAATTGGTCTTCTTTGATGGTTGTTACATCACCGAACCTCATATTGACTCAAGTTATCAAGGTGCTTACCCACTTTTTCAGCTCAAATCATCAAATACATACATCAATAATTGTTCAAAAAATCTCTAATCAAATTCATATTTTCAAACAAAAATTGACTATACCACCTCAATAGTCAGAGATATGAACAAAAATATGAAATTCGAATAAAAATGAGTCTCACTTGCAAGTTCTGAATTGAATTTGACAAAAATGAAAACACCAACTACCTCTAAAATAATGGTAATCACTTATTTAAAAACTCGAAATAACAAACAATGATTGTGATGATACCAAACACTTAATATTCTAATGACATCCGCAACTTTTAGCACTCATTTTGAGATACTTCTTTAAAACAGCAGTTTCATCTCTCGTATAATATAAAACTTTAATAGGAGTCAATTTGGTTGGCACACAACAAGCTGGAGGTAGCATTTTATTATTACTCCAAGCTCCGGTAACCATCACCAATGTCTGCACAATCGCATGATTAGTTGTATTCATTTGTTCATTCAACGGAAATTCGCAAATACCACTGCAATACTGAGCTGCATACCCGGGAGGACTTATGATCCAATCCTAGGGGTAAAAACATATGTAGGTAATTAATAAAATAATCTCATATCTTAATTAGATATCATAGACGTCACTCACAGTCCAATTCAAATCTTTAAAATTTACGTATAAGGTTTGTAACTGACAACTCCTCATTCCTCTATTTGATTCACCTAGCAAATGAAACAATGAATCGATGAAATCGTAAAATAGGTAATAAAACAATTCAACGAGTAAATAAACACAAACTGACTTGAAAATGGATGATTTGAATTACTACTGCTGTCTTTTTTATGCTTATTGTGTTTTTTTCTAGAAGTAACGTCTCTGATACGACGAATGCTGACTTTTTCAGATTTTAGGAACGTCACTACGAAAGGTTGTTGATTTTCATTGTAACCAATTGATGAAATAATTCCTATGTTTTCCGGATCAATTTTGTGTACTGTTGAAAAATTTAAATTTGTATGAATATTTCATAGGTAGGTACTCAAAAAACGAAATAACCAATTACACTTATACTCACATGGGTTTGAATGTTCATGAACTGAAAGATAGAGTCCTGCGTTGGTAGATGGGAAAACTACCCAATTAGTTAGAGAAGATGAAACATTGAAAACCATCCAACCTTCGTAATTTCCGGTCACATTTACAGCGTCAACATATTCCAGGTGCTGGTCTCTGGAAATGAAGAATAATGAATAAAAAAATTATAAAAAGTAGTTCCAAATTAATGAAGGATTTTCTTCAAAAAGAAATTCCATTCAATCAAAAAAATTACCCATTCAAAGTTTCCAAAACATCATGCACAGTGACAGTATATTCATTCGTGCTTTCATCGTTGAAAAACTTATACAATCGTAATTCAGCATTCAAGATGGTATCTCCAACACGTATATCTTTAACATCAAACCACAACCTTCTACCTTTCTCGTGTCTGGTCTCACTTTCACGATCGTCTGAACAAATAAACACGCCACCGAATCAAAATCATGAAAAAATACTACTGTGATAGAAATTACCTAATAATCTACTTACTTCGAGCTAAAAATGTCATTATGGTATCACTTTCTTGGACAGATTGCATATCTTCCATTTTCAAATTAAATTCATTATCTACCATGTCTCCATCCAAAGCATTATAAATATCTAATAAAAATTTCGAAGCTGAAATTTCCAATTCCGAGGGTGTGTATATTTTTCGAGGTTTACGTTGTAGTCCTAAAAATTCCAACATGTTTCT
The DNA here is from genome assembly GCA_900064475.1 of Pseudococcus longispinus. Taxonomy (NCBI): domain Eukaryota; kingdom Metazoa; phylum Arthropoda; class Insecta; order Hemiptera; family Pseudococcidae; genus Pseudococcus; species Pseudococcus longispinus. The sequence goes on from FIZU01009451.1 coordinate 9,409, forward strand.
TTCAAAGGCTATTTTTTCTTGCGCCGAGTTGAACTTCTCTCTGATTGTTTGGCCTTCTCCATTATCTACGTATAGTCCCGAGAATACTGCGAATATTTCATTTACGAAGAAAACCAATATACATAATGTTATCACAGTCATGTTTCATCGAGTCAGTTCCTAGACGAAAATAATCACAATTATATCTTTCTATCTATCAACTATGCAACTGAAATCAAGTTCGAATACTTACTTCAAATGATAAAAAATTGAAAGGAAGTTACGTACTTCTATCAACGGTTTCCGGTCAGCTTGACATGCAAAAAGTACCAATCATTCTAGTCAATTGGGCTACGACCACAAAACACAAACTTTACCATGCAAATGTTTTTCGCATTCTTTACCTGTATCAACTATCTACCCTCATGATGGTCGAAGAGTCGATCCATTCAATACGTAAACCAAAAAAAAAAAAAACAGGTTTCGTTGGTACGAAAAAAATAACAATTGACAATTGTTATTAATGATGTTAAACTTGGAAAGACGTGCTTCTAAGTCCATTATTTCACCCAGTCTAAACTTGAACACCTTTCTTCGGAGAAATTACGTTACTTCCTGAGCAAGACTCCAAGATACATAATGAAAAATAATTTGAACCATCAGAATTTTTCAACTCGATTAAGATCTCTATAAATCGATTAAAATTCGTATCCTCCCTTCAAAAAGTAAAACAACACATTCACAACACAAAATCATGTATTTTAGTAATCCAAAAAAAAAAAAAAATTAAAACACTCTTTCGCTAGACCACGAACGCAGTCCGCGTAATAGTTTCATAATCTTCGTTAAAATGCTTTCGACAAATAAAAAATGAAAAAAAAATAATAACACACAATAAAAAAGCAACTTAAAAGTAATTTTAATGCTTACGATGTGATCAGTTGTCTTGTTACTTTTTGAATGACGTAGGAAAAAAAATAGAAGGATGAATACGAAAAAATAAAATAACGATAAAAACGACGAAAGAAAAATGTAGTTATGATAAAAAAAGAAAAATAAAAGCGATTTCTGCGATCAATAATGAAAAACTGAAAAGAAAAAAAAAGCGTTAAGTACATAAAATTTCATACATCTAGGTTAGGATCATTGTGAGTATTAAAATTCTCAATACGGCGGAGGAGGAAGAAAATGAGATAAAATAGATAGGCTGAGGTACAGAACGGAAAATGAAAAATAGAGAAAATTAAAAACACTTAGAAATGCAATGTCCTGGCGGAAAAAAAAAGTATGAACGAAAGATCAGGCACAAGCTGACGTATCACAGGGTGTAACGACGGCGAGATTTCATCGAAATTCAATAGAGTGAGAAAAAGATGCGATTATTTCTTCCTTTTGCTCTTTTTTCGAAACCGGTTATTACACTGGTCGCCGTTCGCTGTGCCACCGTTACCGTGTCCGTACAACGAACTCAGGAAATCTTCTAAATCTTGTTCACTGCGACAGGAAAAAATTAACATGTTAATTTCGATTTTTTTCGAACAGCGAAGCGATAGTACAATGTAAACAGAACTATTTATATTTACCTGCAGTTTGGCGGAGGAGGAGGAGGCGGTTGCGGAGTAGAAGTAGGAGGAGGATTAGGTCTATGCTTTCCGACAACGATTCTGTACTGTACCACGTGAGTGTTCGGCTTCAAATGGCGTAAATTGTCCGCTTGACAGGCTGCCCAATCGGATATATCGTATACTGCACCGTCCATACACGCGTAATATCTCCAAAGCCAACCCATCATCGAACTTTCGGCCCATATATCTCCCTAAAAGTGTTGAAATATTCAATGAATATAAATACATTTCAAAGAAAACGAGTATTAGTTCAAACAGCTCAAAGTTATTAACAATTACAAAATTATTATTAACATAGGCGACTACAATAATTATTCTACTCGTACTTTCGCAAATACCAACTTTCCATCTTTTCCCCAATACCTAATTAAACATTAAATACCTCATGAATAAAACGAATATTTTTACAACACCAACCAACTCGTACTTTCGCAAATACCAACTTTCCATCTTTTCCCCAATACCTAATTAAACATTAAATACCTCATGAATAAAACGAATATTTTTACAACACCAACCAATTCACATACAATTATTAAAAATTATTTCTCAATATTTTGATCTTTTTCATCAACGATTTTTTCATTTTTCATCAATTTTTTCGATTTATTGATTTTCACAATTTTCTTGAATTTTAGCGAATGATCCGAACTAATCGAGCGAGTCATCGAAATGTAATTTATTGACCTCATGAGTTATTTTTAATGCCATTTCATCAAAAAGCACAAGACTTAACTGATAAAAAGAGGTTCACAAACAAAATTTTGAACAATTTTGAATTGAATATCAAACGTGTATTTTTAAAATTTCTGAAATCCATTTCTCAAGTAACTTTAGGTCGAATCCCTGAAGGAGTTCTAGTTAGATGAGGGGAAGAGGAGGACTAAAAATCAAAATCCATACACCTGCTTGATAATTAATTGGAAATTTTCCAAAATTTTGAAGCTCTCCCCTACCCCATTCAGTAGCTTTTCACATTTTTTTAAAAGTAAAATTAGATCAGAAGTGTGCTCGAGCGATTAAAAAAATTAAAAAATATCCTCCCCCTTTGAGGCACTCGTTATTTTTGGCGAAAAATGTTGGAAACGGACCCAAGATATCCCACCAACTTAAAAGTTCCCAAAATTTTGAATCGACCCCCCCCCCCCCGTATTGGGGCACCCGTTGGTATTTGTGGCAAAGAACGTTAGAAACGGACTCCAGTGGTCAAAAAACATACATTTTGATACTTCACTCGATAAAGTCAAAAACTTTTGATTTTTGGTTCACCACCTCTCCTTCCCCTTCCCCTTCCATCTTTTCGGGGTAGCTTGGGGTTTCAGTCCAAATTTACTTCATCAGAAATGGATTCCAGAAGTCAAAAACGCTTCCTACAAATTTATATCCTACCAACTTAAAATTTTCCAAAATTTTGAATCGACCCCCCCCCCCCCACCCGGGCACTCATTGGTATTTTTGACGAAGAACATCAGAAATATACTTGAGAGTTCAAAAAAACATGAATTCTGATACCTCACTCAATAATGTCAAAAACTTTTGATTTTTGGCCCACCATCTCCCCTCCCCCCCTCCCATTTTTTCGGGGCAGCTAGGGGTTTTAGTTGAAATTTACTTCATCAGAAATGGATTCCAGAAGTCAGAAACTTTTCCTAAAAATTGATACCTTACCAACTTGAAATTTTCAAACAATTTAAAACCCCCCCCCCCCCCCCAGCTTCCGTTGGTATTTTTTGCG
>FIZU01009473.1:0-10202 GCA_900064475.1 Pseudococcus longispinus
CCCCCCCCCCCCCCTCCCAGAAATAATGACCTTTTTTCGTATTCTTTAACCAACTCGACAAATTTTTTATAATTTTGCAAATTTTGTATTTATACCGTCTTACAAAATTATTAAAAATTTCCATTTAATTTCGAAGAACCCAAATCGGTATCGAAAACCAAACATCATAAATTTGCCACGAAATCGATCGACGAATCCATCTTTAGGTATAAAAGACAAACATCACGGCCCCACGGGTTAATTTTATCGTCACATTCTCATTTAGGTCATAAATAATTATTCGAGTACGCGATTTTATTAGCCCACTCGTACGTATAATACGCATGTTGACGCACTTTTGAAGAATTTCGATAACAATATGCACCTGTCTTTTTGGGCGTGGGTAGAGATACGATTTTGCCAGAGGCTGGTTAAACTATGTTAGTTTGCGTTAAGTTTCAATATATCGTAATTTATTCAGGGTTGAATTTAAATTAGTATGTGAGTAAATTTTGCTTTAGACTATAGTTTTAGATTAGTTGAAAGTACAAGTAGGTAATTTTACGCGGATTGGAGAATAGTATATGGATATTGGGGGATACGATTGTTGATTTCTGGGACCTATATAGTTGGGAAGAGGTATTGGTAGTTGGTACTTATTTATTAGATTAGTTCAATGCTGGAATTTTATTGGAACGAGGCTTGAAAACATTGGGTTCTTTTTCGACTACCGATTGTGAGAATAAATAGAGACGAGTGAAGGATCAGATTCGGAGGATACAGAATCGAAATTAAATATTCTGAGAAAGTTTAACGTTGTCAACGAGTTATTAACGATTCGTACGTCGTCGATTTCGATAAAGCTGTTAACGACGTAGTTAATTTACCATAATAGTTTTATCGCCATTCGTCATATGTTTTTGCTCGTGTATATAAAATAAAATCAATCAACGAGGGATGAGTATTTTTTTCTGCTGCCTGGCTCGGATCCGAGTGCGACCCTTTCGAATGCAGCAATTTGCGCGTTCAGGAATTACGCGAATTATTATTCGGGTCATATCAGACGGTAAACTGTGAGGAAAAGGTATTCGCTAATTATTCAATATAATCCGTACGCTTTCCTTCATAAATCTGGATTCATCCTTTAAAATTTATTGGATTAGATAGCGACGAGCAAATTATATGAAAATCTATTATCGCCAAAGTTTCAGTTTATCGGCTGGCTAAAGGATTAGCTCGGTTAGCTATTTCGTGATTTATCGGTCTCCTCTATGTACTATACAAAACGGACGCAGAGAGGAAAAAAAAATTTAAGATGGGATATTTTCGTAAATAGGCACAGTATACTCTACGGTCAACATTGCGACCCGGCGAGCACCGTGTGAAAAGCCCCTAATACTGCTAAATGATTGATCTTTTATTAAAGATTTTCTTTTTCGACGAAATCCGGAAACGTGACTTTTTGATTAAGCAATATTATTATATGGCTGACGGTGCCGAAATCAACGCTAAGAAGACCCCCGCCTCTGCCTTCAAGTTGCGCAACAACGAATGTTGGAAAAAAAGTGATTTTTCATGTTTATGCTTCACCTGAGATGGAAACTGATGGACTTCGGAAAGACCGTTTTACTTTTCGCCCGTCTGCGTCGCCTCGCCGCGCGTCGTCGCTCAAGACGTGCGGTTGAAGTGGCACTGTACTTCCAAGGTCTTATATTTTTGATAGCTTTTTCATGTATGTGATGGACATTTTGATTGTACGAGTACCGTGGCGTTTTCCTCGCCTCATGGCGCGGAATTTTTCCGACGTGGGTATTTGTTCGAAAAAAATGGACCGAAGGATTGGAAGACGTCCGAGTGCAAATTATTAGACGTGATTTGCGTAAAATTTCTAATACAGATGCCTATATGTATCGTTATAAGGTTCGAATGTTGATGCGAGTTTGGTTTATCTCTGCAGAAGTTATTTCGCGGTTGATTGGGTATTTCCTGAGATTTATTTTCATTGGTACTGAAGTGTCCGGAATCCAGATTTGAAAGCGTCGTGATTTTGATGTTATGTTTAAGCATCTTATATTCGAAGAATAAGCGAAGGTGGCTGGAGAAAGGAGCAGCCCTAAGTCACTTTTTTCTAAATAGGGTTTTTAAAAATCAAACTGCTTCAACTTGGAAGGGTGAACCTGAATTTCATGGAAGTACAAATATTAGTCAAGAAAAATAGAGAAATCGTCCTGTTTTGATGATTTGAAATTGAAGAAAATTGTATACTAAGTATATCATCAAATGATTGAACATTCTCGCACTAAAAATGTTTGTCGACATTAATATCTTCTTTTCAGCATTTTAGATTTAATCTAGACGGGTTTGCCCCCCCCCTCCCCTACTTTTTCTTATACTGTTTTCGTGACCAAAAATTTAATTTTCGAAAAATTTAAATATTTTACGTTATTATACGCCTTAAGATAAACCGAACTATACTCTTTAACTAATTTTCGAAAAAAAGTGATTTGCCTGCTTTTTTCCTTGTACCCTTCAAGTGTTTTAAATCTAAGTTTCGTGGTGTAAATGATGAAGGCTTAAGAAATAACTTTCATTTTACGAAAATTTTACGATTCTAAGTGTCCAAAAGATAATTTTGAAAAATTTTTTACAAAGGAAATTGAAACTCATTTCGAATGTTTTTAAATCTTCTGTGTAATCATTCATCCAAAGTACTTATTAAAATTTTGTGACCAAAAATGCTCCTGATAACACCCTCCTCCCCCCCCCGTCCCCCAGATCAATAAGACAAGATCAAGTAGAACAAAATTTTGTGAAAATTATTAAATACTCGTATGTTGTAAAAGTAGTTTAGACTTTAGATTTCGTAAAAAAGTTGATAATTTCTGAAAAAAATGTCAAAAATGTTGAAAAAATTGTTAAAAAATTATGAGTATTGTTGAAAACCGTATAAAAATTGTCAAAATTGTCATAAAAATCTGTAAAAATATCGTAGAAGTAAATAAAATGATCGAAAAATCACAAATTAATCACAAAAATTTTGAAAATTGATATTTGCTTAAAAATCATTAAAACATGAGATGGACAAAAAATTGCGAAATTCTACGAAAATGTTGTTGAAATTGTAGATTTTTTCACAAAAATTGGTAACAATATTGTGAAAATGTCGAAAAATTTGTGAAAAAATCGTGAAAAAGATGTTAAACGGTGTATAAATATCCAAAATTACATAAAAAATCATCGAAAATGTTGTCAAAGTTGTGAAAAATTTGTAAAAATCATACAGAATTTTTTAAACGCTGTTTAAAATTTCCTAGAAATCATTGAAAATGTTGAAAAAATTATGAAAAAGTCATTAAAACTGCCCAAAATGTTGTAAAAGTTCTTCAACATTTTTAATAACTTTTATGGAATTTTGAATGCTCAAAATTTTATAAAAAAATCATTAAAATTGTTGCAAAAGTTGTGAAAAAGTCGTAAAAATTGTGTAAAACCGCGTAAAATTGTTGAAAATTTCATAAATTTCACTGAAAATGCTGCAGAAGTTGTGAAAAAGTCATGAAAATTGACTGAAATTTTGTGAAAATTGTTCAAAATTAAATGAAAATCATTGAAAATTCTGAAAAATTTGTGGAAAAGTCGTAAAAATTGTGTAAAACCGCGTATAACTGTTGAAAATTTCATAAATTTCACTGAAAATGATGCGGAAGTTGTGAAAAAATAGTTAAAATTGTTTAAAAAATTGTAAAAGTTGTTCGAAATTTTATAAAAATTATTAAAAATGTCGAAAAAATTGTGAACATTTTAAGAAAAAGTCGAGGAAAATGCGTAAAATGGTGTATAAACGTTCGAAATTTCATAAAAAATCATTGAAAATGTTGTGAAATTCCCAAAAAATCATTATAATCGTCAAAAATCACGTTAAAACTGCTAAAATGGTCGTGAAAATTATTTTAAATATTGTAAAAACTGTCAATAATCAAGAAAACCGTCAAAAATAATGTTTAAATTTTTTAAATCTTCATAGAAATCTGTAAAAACTTTGTTAAACAAATCAAACAATAATCATAAGTACCTACCTATCGAAAACTGTTTTTAAATTGTAAAAATATTCCTAAAAGTTGTTGGAAAATGTTGTAAAAGTGGTTAAAATGCTATAAAAAATGTTGCAATATTCACAAATTTTCAAAAAAAATTGATAAAAATAAGGCAAAAAAAATTGTAAAAAATCACGAAATGTTGTGAAAATTTTTAATGTTTTGTTATTTTTTAAACTTTTGTCACAATATTTTATTAATTTTTGTGAAAATTTCAACAATAATATTTTCGATGATTTTTATAATTTTTTGATCATTTTTTTCATATTTAAAATTATTTTTATGGAAATTTAAACGATTTTTACGAGATTTCTGTCAATTTCCATAATCTCATTGCTATTTTTACTGATTTATATAACAATTTCAAGCAGTTTTACGAAATTTTTGATATTTTCCATAAATTTTGAACCATTTTTACAAAGTTTATGCTGATTTTTTTGAAATTTTTGACTATTCCTGCAACTTTTTGATCAATTTTGATGATTTTTTGACCGATTTCCTTAATATTAGGTATTCATATTTTAAATAATTTTTATGTACGTATGTAAGTACTTATACTAATTAAAATACAATTTAAAAATTTTCCAAGTTCAAAAAGGTCACCATTTCTGACATTTTCCAAGTCCAGAAATTCAGTTGGAATCTCCTCAAATTTTCCAATTCCAAGAAGTCATCCAGAGTACCTACCTAACAAAATTTTGTGACGCAAAATCGTTAGGTATGCAGAAATTTTCCCGACTCTCTCTGCCATAAGACATTTCCATACCAGATTTTTTTTTTTTTTTAAAAAGTTCTTTCTTCCATAATGCGAGTATATTTTCAAAATTTCACTAGGAATAAAATTGGATGATTTTTTGAGGAATATTTTCACCTTTGACTCCCTGTTTGGCAATATGTTTGCTACTGAAAATACTTTAAATTAATTGTGGGAAGCAGTGGTGATGTATGTATGAAACGTAGGATGCCTTTGGAGCTGAGTAATTTGATTGCCGGAAGAAGTATCTTAGCATACGATAAGTCAATAAAGCTCGCATGAACTAGGATCGGGATTGAGGTCAATGATAGTGACTAATCAGAATGATTTTTATATATATAAGCACCTATGTGAATAGATATTCCAATTTCAGGTGTGACAGAAAGAACATATTTTGAATTTCATTTTCTATCATTATTTTAATGAGAAAATGAAAGTACGAAATACCTTTCTACTCCTGTTCATATATCGAGAGTATCAAAAATGGATAATTTTCCATCTAAAAACTCCTTTTGATGAAAATGTGATTCGAATTCGGCTTATCTAATTTAAAAATTTCCAAAACTAAAAACCACGAAGTACCTATCGCAAAATTAATTTTATCATTATCAATTGCAATTAATCAAAAAATGGAAGTAAGAAACTAATCAATAGGATAGGAAAAGAATTACAAAACGTCATCAAAAATCGGCCACTTTTATGTTTCACATCTGTTTTCTCTCTGGTAAGAATAGCTTTAGCCTGAGCCCTGAGATTGTTTTTACTGGAAGTTCTACCTACTTTATCGAGTCATCGTTTTTTTTTTGTAGCTGTGGACAGTAAAAAATTGCCACAAAAAAGTGATCATTTTTCAAAAACCTATCGGGAAACTTTTTTTTGCAGTGAAGTCTTATCGAAAAAATTATAATCCGCGAATTAGAGAATAATTCGTTTGTAAGTTGAAAATTACGCTTAACTCGGCATACGTAGGTACTCGTATAAATTCGTATTGTTGCGGTAAATCGGATTGCTCATCGAATTACAGATATTTTATACGGTCTAGTTGTACTGCTAAATATGAGAGGCAAAAAAAATGATGAATGGATCGTTTACCTTGAATGTAACATACCGCGATATATCCAGTAATATGTAGGTACTATAAAATCATAATAATATTTTCAAACACGACGTCATTTTTTTCACTTATGTATAAAAACCTCGACACATCGATGTTAGTCGCGTACACTCGACATAACGGTAATGAGTCGCGCCCAACTTTGAGCATTCTGCTGAATTATTTACTTTACAACGTTATATTGATAAGATAGCGACAATTGTGGTGATTTTCTTGCATATGTATAGCTACAGCTACAGTACATGTACTCTGGCTATGCCATATCTACTTATAGCAAGTGACGAATCGAGAGTTGAAAAATATCATTCACAGCGAATTCGCGTGCCTCGAATAGAATTAACTGAATCAAAATCGGTCGTCGAAATAAACGAAAAAAAAAGAGGTACGCTGGAGTACGTTTCAAACAAGACGAAATAATCGCGTTAGATTGGTTTATTATTAATTCGCGAAATGCGTTTTTATATTTTTTCATCGCGAATCTATATCGAACTCATTAATTTTTTCTCCAACAGCTGAAATCTCGCACTCGTTTCAGCACAATAGATGTCTTATCTTTTCTATTCCACTTTATCGAACACCCAGCACTTCCTTTCATTTCGAAATACGCGGCCGAACCGAACCCAACGTCGACTCACTCTATCTCTTCGCCGTTTATAATAATCGCAATTTTTTTTCATTTGCTGTGCGTTTCGATGTAAGCGTGATCCTTTTTGCTCGCTAGACGACGAACGAATAGCGAACAGAAGTAGAAATGAAGCCGTCACGTCACGTCAAACGATTTTGATAAAAAGGAAATTAAATTTTATGCAAACGTATCGAAAACAGCTACGATTGTTCAGTTTTTTTTTTGCGCCCCTGTTCGCGATTCTATGTATGTGTAGGTAGGTATGTCGAGGATAAATGTATATTGTATAGGCTTGCGGTGAACTCGTGAAAAAATTTGATAGTGTGGTAGGAATACCTGCCTGGTATATTTTGTAACGCGCGTAGAAACTTGAAAGAAAGGATATACTGAAAGTGAAAGGTGAATTTTTTTACTGTCGATTGAAACGCGATGATGTAAGTGAGTTTGAATCTGAAACGTGGGTAAAAATTTCAGAAAATGCGACGGCAAATAATGCTGTAGATGTTGTGAGTGTGCTTCAACCCCACTCTCGTTGTTTTGGAGGACTATCTTACAGTTTGCAGTAATTTTTTATACTTTCAAGATCAAGAATTTAAAAATATAATGTCAATTACGTTGTGTAACAGAAATTTGATCGAGTAGGTACAATCTGATGAAGAACAAACTGTGTAAAAGGTATCGAAACGTAAAATTTTGGCAGAAGAGCTATAAATGGGTAAGGGTGATTTGGCCCTCAGTGGGAATTTTAAAGCTAATTAGTGGAAGCTGGTCTTCATGCTATCAGAGGTCATTTATGAATTTTTTCCAAATTTTTTTAAATGTATCATCTTAATGAAATGTGCGTCAAGTTTTCTAACTGTACTGGATTTAGCTTGAATCGATTACGAGTGTACACGTTTGCGATTCAGAATTCTAAAATGATCTAAATCGTCAAAAAACAATGCAGATATTTGAGCAATGTTCGAAGCAAATTCAAACTTTTTTCATATTTTAAACAATTTTTATCGCTTTTTTAACAACTTTTTAGGCCAATTTGATGACTTTAATTACTTTTCAATAATTTTTGTGACATTTTCAACACTTTTAATAATATCGGAACCAGTTTTTTAATTTTTTTAAACAATTTTCAACTTCATTTTTCGATTTTCAAACAATTTTACAATAATTATCACAATTTTTAAAATAATTTTTTATTGTTTTGCGATATTTTTCATAACTTTAATCATACTTCAACTACTTTTTTGCCTGCTCGAACAATCTCCTCATCATTTTGAACCATTTTTACTAAATTTTAAAATATTCCCTCGCAATTTCAACAATTTTTATGGAATTTTCAATAATTTTCCACATACTTCTCAAAACTTTAGCTGTTGTTTAATAACTTTATCGAGTTTTTAAATAGTTTCTATTTCTTTTCAAATTTTTTTCACCACTTTTAAACCATTTTTTGTAATTTTAATGAATCAGATTCTGTGTTAAACATGAAAATCAAGACGAAAAAAGCACGAAATTGTGATAATTACCAATTTATTGTGAGGTATTACCATAGGATATGCTTTTGCTTTGGGGAGTGATCTCGCGGAAGACCGACGAAATTGTGTAACGAAATTCCGTGACGCTGACTTTTAGACATAAGTCAGACTTTTTTGGACTTTGAATAATTTTCAGATTTCGACTGACTTTTTGAATTTGGAAAATTTTTATAGATAATGCTGACTTTTAGACATTTTGTTAGACTTTAACTTTTAGACATTATGTCAGACTTTTTTGGAGTTAAAAAAATGATTAGATTTTCATTGACTTTTTCACATTATATCAGACTTTTTTGAACTTTTAAAAATTTTCAAATTTCCATTGACTTTTTGAAATTATAAAATTTTATAGGTAATACTGACTTTTAGACATTCTGTCAGACTTTTTTGGACCGTAAAAAATTTTCAATCAGCAAAAGCATATCTTATGTTTAATAGTTTCGTGGGTAGTTTTTATTTATTCAATTTTTCGTTTCTACAAAGAGGCTGATGAAAGAGCACCACCACCTAATTTTCGAGTTGGTAGTCCTTGCAAATATTATAAAAGTTGTTGAGACGTCGTAAAAATTGTTGTAATTTTGGTAAAAAACATTATAAAAGTAGCAGAAATTATACAAAAAATTATAAAAATTGTAAACATTGCTACATAAAAATTAGGTATTCGAAATAAGCACTTTCAAATGATTATAAAAATTTAAAAATTTTTGCAAACATAAAAATCGTTAAATTTGGTAAAAAAATAATTGAAAATATCGTAAAAATAATGAAAAGATCATGAATTTTATCGAAAATGCCATTAGATTAGTTGTAATTTTCATGAAAATTAGAAAAAGAATACCGAAAAATAATATGGTTGAAAAATAATGAAAACCTGTTGAAGTTTTCCTAAAAATCATGTAAAAGATGATGCAATAACTATCAAAAAATCATTAAACTTGCGGGAAAAGTCGTTAAAATTGTTAAAATCGTTACAAAAATCATCAAAAGTATCGTGAAAATGGTCAAAAAGTCATTAAAATTGTAGGAAATTGGGTGAAAATTATTTCAATTAGCAAACCATAAAATTCGTCGTTTGTGTATTTTTTTTTCATAATTTTTGTGCAGTTTTTAAAAATTCTTACAATATTTTCAACAATTTTTATTTTTATGATTTTTTATTTTATTTTTTTAAATTTCAACGTTTTTTTTACGATATTTAAAAGTATTTCCCAATAACTTTTATGAAAATTCCGACAATGTTATTGAGCTTTTCGACAATTTATATGAATTTTTGATCATTTTTACGAGATTTTCGATAATTTTCATAAATTTTAGACCTTTTTTGAAATAATTTTGCTGATATTTATGAAACATTTTTGAATTATTTTTGAATTTGAATCACATTCTTAATGATTTTCATGATGTTTTGACTTTTCTGCAATATCTATATCCATGACCATTTTAATGGTATTTTCAATGATTTTTATCAGAGTTGTAACAATTTTAAGCAAAATTTCTGACTAATTTTCAAGGTTTGCCAAAAAATTGTAACGTATTTTCAAATATTTTTATGAAAATTTCAAAATACGAGAACCTAGGTATTAAAAGAAAAATTTCAAACGATTTTTATGATTTCTTTGACTACTGTTATTCCTTCAAAAGGTTCTTTTAGGCCTCCCATCTTTACGTATACAAAAGAACGGTCTCTTTGTGGGATTTTCAATGTAAACATTTTTGGAAAAAAATAACTCGTGGGAGAAAACGAAAAAAGCACGAATTTCGATTTTTGCTTTTTGGTAGAAATTTTGTAAATGTTTATGACTTACCTAACTATTAAACAATTTTTTTCCAATAATTTGATTAATTTTTGCAATATTTCAAAACAATTGGCGAAAATTTGTCAATTTTTACATTTTAAACAATTTTTGTTGTAGGTATTTCTGATAATTTTAGTAACATTAAGGTGTAGTGGGGTAATTGCAAAACAAAAATCGTATAATTCGACTTTGACGCCATATTTCTCCCAAACTAACCGTACGAATTCGATGAAATTTATACAGTAGGTACTTTATTGAGTTCTGTGTAACATACTAAAAGCGCGTTGCTCTATGTTGATTCATATTTC
>FIZU01009477.1:0-14495 GCA_900064475.1 Pseudococcus longispinus
GTTCTTGGTAAACTCTCATGAAATAAATAAATGAGAAGTCAGTTTGAGTACAATTTAAAAAAAAATGTATCATTAAAATTACAAAAAAATGAAAATTGCAACAAAATTAAAATTATGTCTTGAAATCTAAAAAGAAAAAATGAAAAATCAATCCAGATTCCAGATAAAATTATTCAAAAAAATCGATTGAAAAAGTCATGTTGGTAAAATTTGAAAAAAAAGTCTTGGTAAAACATCTAACAAATTAATGAACGAGGTGAAATTACAAAAAAAAGGTACATATTTTGCATGACCGATGACTCTGTAGGGAGGGGAGAGTACAATGAAACGCTCAACTCTAACTTAAATTGTGCTCCACGTGGAAAAACGGAGCGAGGTAGCGCATAACGTTACGTTGGGCTCGGCTCGAACGAGCTCGGTCCTTAGGCTCGGCTCGGCTCGGCTCGTCAATTGGCGAGCCCGGCTCGTTGTTCACGAGCCCAAGCTCGGCTCGTGCACACCACTGCTGTGTACCTGTACCTATTCAATATTATCAGTAACTTGATTATTTGCTGATTTATATTGAAAATTTAATCCATTGATCGTGATTGGATGATCATGATTGATCCTAATTTCACTAATTTAGACTTGGAAAACAAGCATATAACAGATATCAACGTAAAGCTATATTTTTGCCCCTTCAAATCACAAGATAAGCAAACTTTTTTGCATTAATGTGATTTCGATTGCAGTGTCGCCGGATTTGAGTCAGAAAAATGGCACAGAAACGCCTGTAGATGCTTTTTTCATTTTATAATTATTTCTTCGAGCAATTAATGGCTTTTTATAGTCAACGCTGTTGTCAAATAGAACAATTCAAATGGATTTTTTCTGTCAAAATCCAGGTTTAAAAAATTTAGACTCCGGAGTCGGAGTATACGCTCCGGATTCGGAAGCATACCGAGTATTCGCCGAATTATTCGATCCCATTATCGAAGATTACCATAAAGGTTTTGGAAAAAATGACGTCCATCCGGCTCCCTACTTCGGAGATTCAAATGATTTCGGTACACTTGACGTTGAAGTAAGATCCACATTAACATGACATACTCTGACATTGCATAAATATACCACGGACGATAGTCCAAGCTAACAAACCTATTTCGAGTATAGCATAATCACTTAATAATTCAGCGAATTAAAATCTATCTATATTCAGGGTAAACTCGTCATCTCTACGAGAATCCGAGTGGGTAGATCAATGAAAGGATACCCCTTCAATCCGTGCTTGACTGAACAACAGTATTTAGAAATGGAGCAAATCGCAACGAAAGCTTTGTCGAATCTGTCAGGAGACTTAGCAGGCCAGTTTTACCCTTTGACTGGTATGTCAAAAGATGTGCAACAACGGTTGATTGATGACCACTTCTTATTCAAAGAAGGGGACAGGTTCTTAGAAGTATGGTTTCATCGATTTGGAAATTTTTCAGCCTGGTTGACTTTGATAATTAAGGGTGAATTTGGTTTATTATTTAGGCAGCCAATGCCAACAGGTTTTGGCCAACAGGTCGTGGTATATTTCATAATGAGCAGAAAAGTTTCCTCGTTTGGGTCAACGAAGAAGATCATTTACGAGTGATATCCATGCAAATGGGCGGAAATGTTTGTGAGGTTGGTGTTTCAACATTTGGTTCTAGTTTTTATACTCCTAAGTAATAATTCAGCAACCTAAGTAGCACTAGAGTTGAAAGGTTTGCCAATTTTGAGATTTGAAGGCATAATGAGGTCATCCCCTTCGAATACCAGAGCTGTCTAATCTAGTTACTTTGCGATACTTTAGGTTGCATCATCGTCAAACACAGGAGTTGAAAGGTTTGCCAACTTTGAGATTTGCAGGGGTAATAAAGTCGCTCCTTCAAATCCAGAGCTGTCTAATCTATTAACTTTGATCTAGTTCAGGTTGCAGTATGATCAAATGGAAAGTTGAGATTAAATTTCTTATTTTAATTGTAATTTTACAGATTTATGGCAGATTGTTACGCGGATTGAACGAAATCGAGGACAAGATACCATTTTCACACGACGACAGACTCGGATATTTAACTTTCTGCCCAACCAATTTGGGAACTACGATTCGAGCATCGGTTTTAATCCGTATACCTAAGCTTTTAGCTAAGAAAGATATCTTGGACGATATTTCAAAGAGACATAATTTACAGGTTCGTATTCGAGACGTGTTTCATTAGATATTCAGCTGTTTTATGTTCGAAAAAAGAATCCCATTTAATGGATCCTAAAATTTATTCGCTCGCTTTTAATGACGCCACCGAGTAGATA
The DNA here is from genome assembly GCA_900064475.1 of Pseudococcus longispinus. NCBI lineage: Eukaryota > Metazoa > Arthropoda > Insecta > Hemiptera > Pseudococcidae > Pseudococcus > Pseudococcus longispinus. Next base: position 2,317 of record FIZU01009477.1, read on the forward strand.
TATTTATTTAGAAAACAACGGGCGAAAAAACGACCAAAGTACCTATAAAAAATTGGATAAAAACTTTCCATTACAATAAAAGCAAAAAAAAAAAAAAAACGTTTCATACACTCGTACTAAATTTATAAGAGAAAAAGACTTAAAAAAAAAATCTCGAGTAAACAGTACTAGGTTTTGAAAAACAGCCGCTGACGTCATTTGGTGGCTCGATTAATCTAACCACGAGCTTTGAATTTTTACAGGTAAGGGGTACACGAGGCGAGCATTCTTCAGCGGAAGGTGGCATCGTTGATGTTTCCAATAAAAGACGTATGGGTCTTACCGAATACCAAGCGGTTAAAGAAATGTACGAAGGCGTCACCGAGATCATCAGAAAAGAATACGAACTGATGAAAAAATAAATACCGACTTTAAGCTTAGTTATCACTATTCATATCAGCTTTTTTATATGTTCATGCTCGCGTCCAAGACGCGTTGTGTTTTAACTACATAGATTTAAATATCATTTCGCACTCGAAGTGCATCTATAGCAATTAAATAAGTACCTATAATATGAGAAATTTTAAGTTGAGTGCTTTTCTGAGTCATCTCTACAATTCCTATTCCCTTAACTCGCAAATGAAAATTTTAAACATTGTTAAATGGTAATCGTGTTCTTAAATGTTGCTTTTTATATGATGAATAAATCATTTTAATGTTGAAATTGTCGCAATTTTATTACGAAGAAAGCCTTTTTTCGGCGTCTATAAACGTGTTCGTCGAAACGAATAAATATCTCGGGTGTCGCTATAGGTAAGTAATAAGTATATTTTCGAGCTCAATAATTTCCAATAAGGAAAATCCCCGTTGTGAAATTATATCGGCGATTTCATTCACAATTCATCCCGAGGAAGCGCAATTTTCAAATGAAACTCGAATAACCTTGGTAAACTTGATCTCCGGTGACCCAGTGAACTGGCTGGTAGAAAGGGTGGCGAAGATGAGAGTGTGATGCTGTGTGGTACCACGCTGGCTGCGAGAACGGTATTGATTTTTTTCAAAGGAAAATACCTCTGGCTGGTTAGAAAACCTCATTTTACGAATTATTTTTGCATCGGTGATTTAAATAATTGTCCTCGTTATGTTTAATGGATTTTTAAATAACGTTTTAGAAATGCTTTTGTTAGAATTTGAGTTAAATTGACTCATTTGGAAGATTCGATGAAGCATAATCTAAGAAAAAAAAAATACTACTAGATTTTTATTAAAATAAGAAATAACATCACAGCAATTTATATTTTCTAAATAGCATTCAATAACACTTTTTCGTCTAGAGTTACGTAACGATGTTTTTCCAACTTTTGTCACATATTATTCCAACTCGGCACCTTTTCATGTTTAATTTTTTGACCATCAGAATTGTTATCATCTCAGAGATCAAACACTTGTTCAAATATCAAACAAATGGTTTGCATAAAGCCATCGTATGATCAGCTCCACAATTGATTTTCATAACTTTACCACCGATGGCAACCTGAAAACAAAAATAAGAGATGATTAAATCTACTCGTTTGATTTGAAATCGAAACAACCAACACTCACTCTAAAAGGGAAATATTGATGATCATTGCTACCAATACCCAACTGCCCGTATTGATTTTTACCCCACATGTATAATTCTTTCTTAGTATTAATCGCAGCCAAGGTATTGATACCGCAATATATCGACTCGACGGTCACGTCAGGATTAAATTGATTACGACCAAATAACGTCATAGGGATTTGCTGAGGAACTAGAGACTGTTTCAGTTCAGGTCCTTTTCCCAAAATTCCAAATCCCCAAACGAATACTTCTTTATTTTCTGTAAAAAATGAAATTTTCAATTCGTTAATGTGAGATAAATTGAAAATTTTGAAAAAATATACGTACCAGTCAAAATCATGCTAAATGTGCTACCAGAAGCAATATCTATTATTTTTCCTAATTTTGATAATTTTTTTATATGCATTGGAGTGGAGATCTGTTGCGATTCGGAATCATTTGGAATTTGAAAATATTCCGAATTTCCCCAACCGAATACTTCTCCTTTATCTACAAACACGAATCACAAATTTAAAATTACAATAGTCGACAAATGAGCGGGTAAAAATAATGACAATTTTATGAACCATTTAAAGCTAGAACAGTATCAGCAGAAGATGAAAGTTTAACAATATTTTCCCCTTTAATGTCTCCTTGTATCAATGTAGGGGTAAATGAGCTTTTCAAATGACCCAGACCAGTTTGACCATCCGAGCCACAACCGCAACTATACACTTCTCCATTTTTGGTTAAAAATAAACTGAAAACCAATTAAAAATCATTATTGAGATGAAAATTTGCTCATAATAAAAAAAATATCAATATTACCTATGATCTTGCCCACAAACTACATCCTTGATCGATATATTATCTAGTTCCTTGATTCTGTACGTTTCTCTAAAACTCGAGTAATCTTCATCTTCTACAATAGGTCGACCACCTTGTCCAAAAGCATTATTTCCTAATGAAAATACTCCTTCTTTATCTGTCAAGGCAATAGAATGAGCTCGCCCAGCTCCTACTTTGATAACATTAGTCGAACGAGGAGATTTCAATGGTACTCGGATTGGTTGTATGGAGAAAACGAGTTTCAAAGGATGATCTTTCCTCACAGCGTGATAACCTAAAAAATATATTCAGGATTAAATCAAGGGTAACTTCGATCTCTTTTCATTCAAATTTACTCACCAATTTGACTATCGGTGTTTAATCCACTACCGTACAATTGTTTCGCTGTGTCACTTTTAACTGCGTACAGAGTGAATCCATATCCACAAGAAAAATCGATGATCTAAAATTCATACCGTTAGAACTGGAACATCAATATTTGCATTTTATGAATAAACTATACTCACACGGTGAGAAAATGCGAAAATTTTTCGAATTGGTCTGTGCACTAATCTTCCTTTAGCCCGTTGCGAACGAATTTTGATTTCTCCTAAAGCTCCCAGTTCAGCCAAACCCCAGACATACAGACGTTGTTCCTTAGAATCTGATCGACTGCTCAATATCTCTACGCGCGAGAAATAATGAATCAATTTGATAATATTGAAAAAGGGATCGATATTGTGAAATATAGTACCTTGCGGATTATCTTCGCGTATTTCTATACTAGCGTTTCTTTTGGCAGATGAACATATCCCAGCACTGTTTGGTTTAATGATACTACTTCTAGATAATTTCTTCAGAATATTCATAGCTATGCAACGTGTTTCATAAAATAATTAATTCTGCACCGGTGAAAGGTGATTACGTTTTCTATTTCGGTGTTTTCTTTTTTTTTTCTCACCCACACGTTTGATAAAAATTAAAAAAAAAACATCACGACCGCGCAGAAGTTTTCAAACTTGCTAAAAAATCAAATTGGTAACACTGTTAAAAGTTTAAATCGCATTTTTTTCAAATGTTTCGCTATATTTTTGATTCAAATGGGATTTAATTAATTTTAATAATTGTTTAAAAAATTTACAATGATTATTTTTCGTCAAAGTGAAGAATTTATAGAAGACAACGGAGTCGTAAAAATTCATTTCGGGATAATTTCACGCGAAACATCTGGCAACTGTGGGATTTTTTGAAAGCATTCACGTTTGTGATATCAGTTTCCAAAACAGTGAATGTGTATGTGTGTATGGCAGTGTTGTGAGTATAATTTCTTTTTTGAGGTAGTTTTCTATATAAATTAATATATTTCCACCTAGTACCTATAAATATTTCATTCTATGCATTAGAGTATTAATTCATGCCAAACCAATTCAGTATTCAAAACAGTATTGTTGTCGTTTCACTGGTTGCTAAGTGTGCCATTCGTGCCAGCAGACAATCTGGTTTAAAATTAATGAATAATCGTAGTCGTATCGAGTTTCGATATCATTTAGCGACTATTTCCATTTGAGATTTACCTTTTATAGTGATATTTTGTTACCTAGCCTTTGCCACTTTGGGTAACACCGATGGCAAGAGGACACCAGAAACTACAGTCTCAGGCGAAAGCCGCCGACAAAGCTGCTAAAATGAAAAAGCAGCAGGGTCACAATGCTAACGAACAGAAAAAAGCTGCACAGAAAGCACTCATCCACGTTTGTGTAGTTTGCAAGGTATGTATTTCGAATCATGCATGAAAACACATTCGATTTCATCACACTAATTACATATTTGTTTTATCATTTAGGCCCAGATGCCTGATCCTAAAACGTACAAACAACATTTTGAAAATAAGCATCCGAAGAATGACATGCCCGAAGAACTGAAATCGGTAACGGCTTGATGCTTTAATATTGTTGAAATTATCATTACGGTTTGTTGAAATAATTTGTTTACTTTCTCATTCATATACCTATTTTTGTTAAATTACTTAGTACTGTATTTTTTTTTTCTTTTTTTGTATTTTGTTAAATTCGTAAATAACCGACTATGTTTCAATTCGCTGATGCTTATTCCATTACCTCATTCGAAATTTGTACGACTCGAACTTGTAGTTATAATAAATTTAAATCATTTCCTAGGTACAAATTTTTTTTTTCGTATGTGAACTAATTGAAATATTTTCGCATTGTATTTATCAAAATTTGATTGTGTGATACTTTAATTAAATCGAATATCGTGTAGTGGTGTTTCATTTTCATTCGCATTGGTATTCGTGTTGTTGTTGTTGAATTAGTCTTTAACATTTCGATTTCTTTGTTCGATGTGCTTCAAGCGACCATTGACTCGAAAAATTTCTTCTCATTGGTATATCATCAATGATGTGATTGATCAAAATTCACCACTCATTGTGTGTAGAAATATAATCACGTGTCTGTTTGCACGATAATTCAACGCTAATTACTTCGTTAGCGTTTATACTCTCATTTCCTTATCATTGGTTAAATGATTTGTGATATTCTTGATACTGCTAATTCGTACTGTACGTATTACAAATCAGCGTGACGTTTTCGTATTGTTCGTTTTAACAAAATTCTTTCAACATTGGTAGATTATGTGTCGCTGTGAAATTGTCATTAGAATCATTTTACCTAAGGTGATAACCAAGACGAGATGAACTTACGTTAATAACGTATCGAAAGAAGAATTTTAATTACTTTTTGGGAAGATTTTTTCAATCATTCAAACTCGTCTTTCTAATTCGAACTCGAGTCAATCTACGATCGAGTGCAATAAATTAATAAAAAAAAAATGAATCGTGGTTGCTTTGTAAAAAAAAATACATATATTTATTGTACAATGAAGGAAAAAAAACATAAATTATTTTTACAACATATGAGCATTTGTTTCACAATTAAATAAACGTTACAAATACTTAAAACACACATTCATCTACTTCAATAGTATTAAAAAAAAAAAGAAAAAAAGAAAATAAATAAACCTACGTATATCATATTCACTGTTGCAAATGTGATTAATTTTTCAATTTTCATTTTCCATTCTTGGAATCATGACTAGGAACGAGAACATAACAATTGCAGTTGACTTATATCGATACATCTATCGAAAATAATTCTACTAGTTTATCTTACACGATAAATTCTAAATTTAATATAATACAAAAATGTAGCGATAGTTTGGAAAAATTTTTGCTTTGAATTTTCGTACTCGTGTAGTCATATTTGAAAATGAAAAAGTAACCACATTATACATTGACGAGGAACATAATAAATAAATCACTTGTAATTCTTTTTTATTCGACCAGGGTATCGTCATTATCTACTCTACTATTTCGCACTCCGGTTTTTCCGGTCCAAGGGTAAACGTCGGGACATGGTTGGCACGTTTTCAAATATCGTACACCTGATTTATGCCACAAATTGCAGACTTTTGGGTTATTGCAACGTCGCGGTCTATCCTGCGAATCACAACGAGCAAGGTAATTAATAAAAGCGATTAATTTATGTATTCGAAGCCGGAAAAATCCACGTACTGGGTAATCACAGTTGAAAGGCGTAAAACTGTTTAGTCTAGAAATAGGCGTTGGGTCACGAGCCCACTGTATGGCTTGCCAGTTCGTAACTAACCAAACTTCCGGCATATTTACAATAGTATCCAAAAATGCTATAAAACCTTCTTTATGATGTGGCTGGGTGAACCACGAAGAATGATAAAACAAACCAAATGGTGCTCTGAAACAAAAAAATGTCGTTAATTTGACATAATTCGTTATTTTTCGATCCTCTGATTACGTTACCGGTTCGTCGTAAAATGTCTTTCGAAGTTTTTGATTAACATCTTATAAACTCCGTCTGAATTTGGAGGGTTACTGCAGGCATCACCCATCGAGCAACGACCGCCATTTAAATCTTGCCACATTACCATTGGTACTTCCCATACCCCTGTGAAAGTATTTAATTGTATATTTCGTCTTCGTCGAATGTTTAATAATAGCAATTTTTTTTCGTACCAGGATACGATCTGGTGGGGCAAGGTGGTATCATGCAATCGTGGAAAAGTTTATAGTCGAGCGTGTACGGCCAACTTGGAGGACGATTTTCGTAAATTGGCATCGACGAATCGTACGTGAAATTGGCATCGTACAACATTTTGAACATCTTGTTACCACCGACCTGTAAAATAAAAATAAAATGTGGATCACGAAGCACGCAGATGGTTAATTCGAGCATGAAAAACGTACAGCAAGGAAAGGTGCACGCATTCCTCTAATATCTTCTTGTTTCACTCCACCATAGGCTGAAAGAATTTCCCTCTGTCCGACAATTTCCTTGGTCCATTTACGTTGAGAGAATTGTTCACCGAAACTATGCCTGCAAAAAGTTTCCTCATTCAATATTTCCATCTCTTCAAAAAGGAACCAAACGGATAGAATTTGTATACTTACGATACAGAATGGCTAGCGATTTCATGACCATTCGCGTACAAATTTTGGACCATACTGTAATCGGTCCATTCGTGCGATACGTAAAAAGTAGCCGAAATCGGGCAACCATTCGGATTAGTACGTCCTTTTTCGAATAAATCTGTGTATAATCCTCTATTCAATTCGTTGACCGAATCGTCAAAGGTTAAGAGGACAATTTGAGGTGTTTCTTCGACAGGTAAATCACCGGGGATTTCTTTTCCACCGCAGCTACAATCCGGTAACAGGCAAATATCTTTTCTGCATTTTGCTGCTACTTTGTCAACTTGTGGCGTTGGGTAGACGGTATCCGGTCTGCGAATATACATTGATACCATTGAAAAATCAAGCCTGTTTAGAAATTGATGAAAAGTATAGGATAATACCTACCTTTTGGGAGCATGTCTGTAGATATCAATTGATTCCGAAGCTTTGCCTACAATCGCTGTAGATGGCTTGAGCGTTGGTCTCGTTCGTCTGCGTATTAAAAATTCACTTAGATAGAATCTGTATTCATATTTATCATAAGTGCAGTAAAAATAAATAATCGTACCCATTTGCTGGAGTGGCAGCATCATATTCGTTTCCTCCGGTCGTATACGTAACACTGCCTCTATTCCGCCCTCTTTAAAAAAGAAAAAAACAATGAAATGAAAATTAATAGGCACATTAAAGCAATTGTGTGTATTGGTTTTCAAAAAAACAAAATAATTTCAAGCAAGAAATCCACCATTTCCTATAAAAGAGCAACGCGTCAAACATTTTCATACTAAGTGCAACAAAAAACCGCTTAAAAAAATAGTGGAAGCATGCAGACTCGTGTAGCATTATCAAAGGCTACAACATGAAGCGATCTTGGTTATAATGCGGAAAAACAATGAAAGAAGTTAGACAACACACAGATACGAGTAAGAAAGCGCATTTCTTTTGTTTTCTTTTTTCCAAAGCGATGTAATACTTACACTATGAGTGCACCGAAATGAGTTAATTTTTTTGCAAGGGTTTAAATGCCGCAAATGTGCCAATTTTCGGGTTAATTTCACGCTTTAGGGTGCACGTATGATGAATGATTGTGGTATTAAATGAAATGTCAACACTTTTCGTAATTTTTTTTCTCATTATTTCGATTTAGAGGGGCAGATTTTGAAAATTACTCCAACAAGAATTTTTCATTTTTGTTTAATTCGACTCAATTTGAAAGAGTAAATTGATGAATTATTGCTTTTATTTTATTTTAAATTTTTAATAGACAAAAATATTGTTTAATTTGATAAAAAGTATTCGAAATTTAATTTAAAAATGTCGAGGGAGACGAATACCTAACGAAGGAAATAATTTTTTCGTAAAAAAAAATAAAATCAGCAAATTTTTGCATCAACATCATTGTCAACATTGTTTATAACGAATCCTCAAATTTGATTGGTTGTTGTGAAAAGAACGTTTCTGATTGGTGCTACGTCATAGGTAAACAAGAAAAAACAAAAACAAAAAAAACGTTGCAGATCCTGCGTTTATCATCGAAAATTGAAATGAAACTTTTAGCTTTGAAGCAAAATATGTATAGCTCAATAGAATGGCAATAATACCAATTCAAACGTCTAGTGATTGTTTAAAAGTGTAAATTAAAAGAACCAGAAGTGAAACGAAACGCAGATAGGTACGTGACATAAGTGTCGAAAGAAAAAAGATGAAAGGGCGATCAAGTATTTATCCGGAATGAAATTACGTAAGTGTCGGCATTATACACCAATTCCTACTTTCAGGGGGTTGATTTTTGTCGACTATACTAATCTGCATACCTTCCAGACGGTTTTTCATTGCACTGTGGACACCGTTCGGAATACGACTCTTTGTATCGATGAGGACGTTTGGTTTCGGCCTCGACTTTCAAAGAATTTGTACTGGATTCGTTAGGAATTCGGATCGGAGATTTAGGAACATTGATGGAAGTTGACGAGAAAGGTACTTTGGTTAATTTCGGTTTCGGTGGAGTACTTGGTTTCGGTTTAGGAACATCGTTAGTATAAGTGGAGGTAGAAAATTCGGTAATTTTGTTATCGATATAATTATCATCGTTTTCAGGCTGTTCGCCTTCGTCGTAGTATTCGTCGTCGTAATATAGAATCTCATTCTCTTCACCTTCTTTATTTTGAGTCAACGTAGAAGGAGTCGTAGAATGTACGATTCGATTATGCGAATCGTTATTCGTAAGGTTGATCTGTTTAGTCGTCGGTTTTATCGATTCGGTTTTCGGTACAGTTGGCGAATTTGTCGTCGTTACAGGGGTGAAAGAAAGTTTTCGTTCGATTAGATCATTTCGTGGGATATAGAATCGTCGACTGTTGGCATTTGAAGTTTGTTTGTCACTATCCGGTGGTACCGATACCGTACTTACGGTGGGTTTCGAGGTAGTCGTAGTCGTTGTGGTTTGTAATTGTATTATCGAATATGGCGTGTAAGTAGTCGATAATATGTTGGCTAAAGATCGATAATTGGCTGAGAATTTGTCAGTTGATGGCATTTTATAAGTATATATGGTATTGGCTGGAGAGGGGGTAGGTTTGGTAGTAAATGCGGTAGGTGGTGAAGGTTGTTTAGAATTTATAGGTTCTACTATTATTCTAAAGTTATCACGTATCGATGGCGTTTTAAAGTTTCTAATTGGACTAGAAGTTGTGGCCTTTGGTATCCTAATTGTAGTACTGGATATATTAAAAGGTTGGTATTTTCTAGTAAAAGAAGTTATCTTAGCTGGTAATTGCGAAGTTTCGCCAATGATCGAATCATCATTGTGGAAATTCAGTTCGTAACTTCGAATTGTTTCGTAAGGGAGATCATTTGGGTTGAAATTATTTACAGTCGTGTTGCGGACACCGTTTGAAGGGTTTCCTAGTTGGAAAGAGGCAGTTAATTTCAGCTGTTTTTTGTTATTCGTCAAGTCAACGATTGGACTAAAAGCTGATCGGATAAAAGGGAAATATTCGATAGGTTTATTATTTTCGTGTCTGGATAAAGTTGAATATGTCTCGTTGTGGCCCAACAATAACCTGAACGAAATTACAAAATTATACCATTATTCGACGAAAACCGATGCCACGAGGATATTTTCTGCTCTCATACTTATCTAATGTAACTTAAAGGCTAAGAGATATACAGCTAAGCGATACCTAGACACATACCTTGTTGATGGCAGTTTCTCCGATTGTTGTGTATCGCCATCGATGTCGCTCTGAAATAAAAAAGTCCCCGTCATTTCCACACTAACCATGAAACTATAAAACATGAGATATGCTTTTCCTCATTGAATTTTATGTCTGATTTGAATTTTTTTGAAAATTTTCAAGTCCAAAAAAATCTGACATAATGTCCTAAAGTCTATAGAAATCTGGAAATTTTTCCAAGTTCAAAAAAGTCTGACCAAAATGTCTCAAAGTCAATGGAAATCTGAAAATTTGTCCAAGCCCAAAAAGGTCTGACATAATGTTCCAAAGTCTATAGATTAGAAATCTGGAAATTTTTCCAAGTCCAAAAAAGTCTGACCAAAATGTCTCAAAGTCAATGGAAATCTGAAAATTTGTCCAAGCCCAAAAAGGTCTGACATAATGTTCCAAAGTCTATAGATTAGAAATCTGGAAATTTTTCCAAGTCCAAAAAAGTCTGACCAAAATGTCTCAAAGTCAATGGAAATCTGAAAATTTGTCCAAGCCCAAAAAGGTCTGACATAATGTCCCAAAGTCTTTAGAAATCTGGAAATTCTTCCAAGTCCAAAAAAGTCTAACAAAATGTCTCAAAGACTCAAAGTCATTGGAAATTTCGTCACGTTTTCCGCGAGATTACCCATAGCAAAAGCATATCCTATGCTAAAAATCGTATTGTATTAACTGGCATACAAAATAGTAAAATGCTAACCTGTAATTTATAATCCTGATTGTTGTGATTGTTGTAAGTTGGAGGATTGGTCAGGATTTGAGAAGGCTGTGGCTGAGGTTGGACTGGCTGAAGTCGATGGGGCTCCTGAATAACTTGGTAACTGTCTTGTTGTTTTCTTTGATTGTATTGTCCATAGTCTAAACCAAAAGCAACGTATAATTAACTGAAGAATCACTCCTCTGGTATAAAATTTCAAAAAAACTTACCAATATCACGATAAATCTCAGCTTCGTCGTCGTACACGTTGTAATATGGTTCGAATTTAGTAACGTTGTAAACCGATTTCGGCGTAGTTGGCACAGGAGGTACAGAATGCTCTATAATATAAGGTGGCACTGAAGGTGGTGGCCTGAAATTAACAATTATTCGTGTAATTAATCTTTAAAATGACAAAGATCAGAAAATTATAAAATCTAATCAGTAATCAATTTACGTTACATTGCAAGGTGCAACGATTAGAAAAACAAAAAGTTTAAAAGCTGAAAAGTGCAATGCTCGTTTTGGTTTTCAAAAGCTACTTTCTACATAAATTATTGCTCAAAAATCTAAAAACGAATATTTTATTATCAAATTATTCATTTCGAAACGAAAATTTTCGAAAAATATTCGCAAAATGCAGAAAAAAAGGAATATTTGTAGGCAATTTTTTTATTCGCAGAATAGCAACTCAGTTGAAATGTGTTTGTTCAGAAAAAACAAAACAGGTACTGATCGCCCTTTCTTCCATTTTGAAAAATAATACAAAAAGTAGTTCGGTAGAAAATCGGTATGTAATGTAATTAGTTGCTTGTTAGTTGTTAGATAATTCTCTTATTACTATTCGGTTTAGTGTTTCGGTTTGTTAAATTAAATTATGTATTATTTTTCGCGTAACCAATTTAGAACGTTGAGTCACGTTTAATTTCTTCATCTCGACGCATTGGATTGGATCAAATCAAAACAGAATCATAGCGGTGAGTTAATAACTTCATTTAGGTAATTGTTTACACATTTACTCAACCATTTGTTATTTTTATAGAATCGCAGTCATTTAAATCGGCGTTTGTGTGTTAATTCAGCATTTATAAATAAATGGGTAAGTAGATACATATAAGTATACTTTCACAATGAAGATAATGTGCTCAGAAAAACATACGAGTATGTACCGACGTTGTTGCGTTCGCGTTATTCTTGAAAGTAAAAGTACTTAAATTTCAAAACTATATACATATTCCAGTTAAAGATCGTTTAACGAATTATTTTCGTGCAATAGATAGTTAGAGTAGGTAAGCACAGCCCCGGACATTGCACAGCCCCGGACAGGAAATTTTATCCTTTTTTGTACACCTCTGGATGCTTATA